>JBCEWE010000287.1:3900000-3910000 GCA_039877035.1 Silurus lanzhouensis
GGGAAGAAATGCAAAACAGGAAATTGCGTTTTTTTATTTACACCATTTACTATTATTAACATTAGTGCACAACAGTTTACCTTTTTAAAACAATTTTAAATAATATATAAAATTACATTTCATACAAATAAAATTTAATGAATGAAATTAATGCCATACACTTTTTTATTATATTGATTAAACTGAGTAATCGATTAAATTGGCACAAATTAAATTAATTAAATGTAATGTAATCAATGGAAAAATGAAATAAAATAGCTTACATTTGTTAGACCCATTTGGGTAATACAAGTATGTAAGTGTGTGTGTTTTACATTTAATATTTCATTTTCTCAAGATATGATTTACTTCACCGTTGGACTTATTTCAGCATAATTTGATTGTCTTCATTCCTTCCATCCTTTATTCATTCACTCCCACGATATGTGAAATTGTCAGGATTTTCTTCATTTAAGAGAAATTATTAAAGCTGAGCGTAAAACAATAAAGAATTCATAGCGCTAGCGTTAGCCGCTAGGCACTTCCTGGTTGGAAATCGTATTTCCGGTACGGAGTGAGTTTTCACAGTGACACTACGCTAATTTTTTCTTCTTCTTTTTTTTTTTTATAGCCCTGCCATTGTTGTGCATGTTTTCAAGTTTAATAATAATAAAAAATGTGCTCAAAGTGCGAAGGTGAAACAAGTTGCTGTACCATAAAACGTCAGTACAAATACGTGTACCCTTACAATCCTACTAAATAGTGTACTATTTAAGAACACTTCTTCACAAAACATCCATTGCACAATAGATCGTGTGCTTTCGGACACGTCCACAACTAACAATATTTATGTCACCAGAACCAAATATGTTTTGCGGTTTGGGATCAGTGAATTATGAGGTGAATACAACATTTGGTTGGAGACACGTCCACATTGGATCTTTTGACGGTGGTCCTGTGGCATACTGTGTTTAGTCAAGTCAAGTTTATTTCTACAGCGCTTTTCACTACAGACATTGTCTCAAAGCAGCTTTACAGTTTAGTGAATAGGATGTGTGATTAGAGACCCAGCTATAATGTACCAACAATGATGTATTAGACGTATGCCAGTGAATCTGTTTGGGACACATCCAGAATTGGCTTTGTTTATAGTTTGAGACATGGTTATGTTTTAAATGTTTATGTGAAGGATAAAGTTAACAGGTAAAATGCTTTGAGACACGCCCACAATGCACTAATGACACCCAATCACACGTTTAGTTTCAGGTACTAAATAATGCACATGATTCTCAGTGCCTAAATTCGTTCAGAATAGAGTGGCACTAAACACACACCCGCACGCGCGCGCGCACACACACACACACACACACACACACACACACACACAGTGCATGGATCCATTTTAGGCAGGAGTGTGTTTTGTGCCGGGATATTTCCATTAACTGACACTACGCAGCAGCTGCAGTAACAAAGAAATGTGAAACAACTAAACACAGCTAAAGTAACACACACACACACACACACACACACACACACACACACACACACACACACACACACAATAAAATGTATGTCAAGAGTGTTAGTAATATATATATATATATATACAGTTTAATGTTGATTAAAACCTTTAATCCCCAAGCAGCTAATGGATAGCTCCACCCCTATATGCCAGGATTGACATATATTCATGAGCATGCCGTAGGGTCACAGGCTGAAAAAACTCGCCTCAAATGACAGATCGCAAAGGAATAAATATTAATATAAACGCAAGGTCACTTATCTACTAGATATGACAAAATAAGCAATAAACGCTGAGCATACAAAAATAAAAAAAAATGACTGCAAAGATAACCTCAAATAATGCAATTAATATTCATTAATATTAATGAGCTCATGAATATTTATATATTCCAGACACAGAAGTCTGACCGCTCTCTAGAGACCTCACTCAACTCACACACACACACACACACACACACACACACACACACACACACACCACACACACACACACACACACACACACACACACAGAGAGACACAAACAAACAAAGACAAAAATGGAAAAAACCTGCAACTGTTCTACAGATCAGAGTTTGGTATGGTTCAGTCTTAGTCTCTCTCTCTCTCTCTCTCTCTCTCTCTCACTCTCACTCTCTCTCACACACACACACACCACACACACACACACACACACACACACACACACACACACACGCTTTGTCAATGTTTCCTTGTTCCCTTGATAGAACACACACCTGTAAACTTGTAAACAGCCAAACTCAATGGGGTTTTTTTTCCGTAGACTTCGGATGCACTCGTCTGTTTTTGCTACACCCCCCAAAAAAAACCTCAGAGAAACACACATGGTGTGTATTTCACCCACACGTTCTTACCTTCTTACCTCATGTTCTTAGCAAGTACCTTAACCTTTACATGGTTTATTTTTTCTGTGGCTTTCTCTTTTCTCTCTATCTACTTCTTTTTTTGTCACTCATCTCATCTACTTTCATGTCTTTTTCATGCCCCTTTCTCCATCCCTTTCACCTGTTTTCCACCTCTTCCATATTTCCCCTTCAGCCTTTTCTCCTCGTTCGTTCATACTTTATAATGCATAATTAAGTCATTGTGTACATTCGTGTGTGTGTGTGTGTGTGTGTGTGTGTGTGTGTGTGTGTGTGTGTGTGATGTAAACTGGTGTAAGTGTGTCACTTGTGCGAGTGTGTATTGAGACAAACTCACCTGTCCTCCTGAGGGAGATTCTCGGGACTCCGCTCTTCCACTGCCTACAAGAAACACACACACACACACTTTAGTCACACTACACAGGTAACCACATGCATGTACACACTATAAACTAAACCACTCTGATGATGAAATCATTTCAGTGGAAAGAAAATTTACAAAAGACAATGCTTGGTTTACAAAGGCCTGCAGGGACGTGTTGGGGAACGGGAAACATGGCGGTTGAGGCGGATCGAGCTACAGAGTCATTCGTACAGACAACACTGGCCCCAAACACTTCCTGCTTAACTGAATTATAGGTCAGCTTTCATGCCCAGTCATATATCTCTGCTATCATCATCACAGATTTGTGAAATTAAATTATTGTGCACAAATGACAAAGTCAGGCCTAAGATGCAAAAATGCCAGATTTGCAATAAGTGTATGCGTGTGTCTATATAAGTTAAATATAAATATATATATATATATATAAACTATATTGCCTTTACATGCAAATGAACTTGAGTAACATCCGATTCTTAATCCATAGGGTTTAATATTATGTTGGCCCTTTGCAGCTCATCAGCTCTTCTTGGAAGGCTGTCCACAAGGTTTAGAAGTGTGTAAATAGAAATTTTTGACCGTTTTTCCAGAAGCGCATTTGTGAGGTCAGACACTGATGTTAGACGAGAAGGCCTGGATCGCTCGTCACCGCTCTAATTCACCCCAAAGGTGTTCTATTGGGTTGAGGTCAGGACTCTGTAAAGGCCAGTCAAGTTCTTCCACACCAAACTCACTCATCCATGTCTTTATGGATCTTGCTTTGTGCACTGGTGCACAGTCCCAAAACTGTATCCACAAAGTTGGGAGCATGAACTTGTCCAAAATGTCTTGGGACACTGAAGCATTGAGAGTCCTTTCACTGGAACTAAGGGGCCGAGCCCAACTTCTGAAAAACAACCCCACATCATAATCCCCCTCTACCAAACCTTACACTTGGCACAATGCAGTCAGACAAGTACCGTTCTCCTGGCAACCGCCAAACCCAGACTCGTCCATCAGATTGGCAGACAGTGAAGCGTGATTCTGTAGGCCACATGAAGTTTTGAGGTCTGTAGCTATTGACTCAGCAAAAAGTTGGTGAACTCAGTTCACTGTGTCTCAGCATCCGCTGACCCGCTCTGTGATTTTACATGGTCTAACACTTCGTGGCTGAGTTGCTGTCGTTCCCAGTCGCTTCCACTTTGTTATAATACCACTAAAAGTTGACTGTGGAATATTTAGTAGTATCGAAATTTCACGACTGGACTTATTGCACAGGTGGCATCACGGTACCATGCTGGAATTCACCGAGCTCCTGAGAGCGACCCATTCTTTCACAAATGCTTGTAGAAGCGGTCTGCATGCCCAGGTGCTTGATTTTAAACACCTGTAACTTTAACAATGTGATGCATTAATTTTAACAAATGTGCATCGGAAAAGTTAGCATTTGTATCACAATGCAGCACTTTTAACCATATCTATTTTAGCATATATTATTAGTTGCTACTTTTATTATTTAAAAAGTGACCAATAACTTGTGACCGATATTTTATATGTAGACTGATTCCGTTCTCTCAGCACCACTGCTGCTACGTGAATATATCACAACAGTATGGAGAAGGAGGCGTGTCCTGAGAGTCACATAGAATACAGATTAACATGGCAGAGGTAGAGCTGCGTCTTCCTGAAGACAGAACAGGAAAAGAATGTCTGGTTTTAATTGTTTAACAATTGTTTAATTGTGCTTTTTTTTTTTCCACTACAAAGGCTTGTTTGTGGAAGGAATATATATATATATAAATGCAGACAAAGACACATTAGGTCTGGGAGAGCAGCAACTGAGAGCTTTCATTTCTCTGTTATAACACATACATAAACCTTGCTGTGTGAATGACATTAGTGTGTCAGTGTTTGGGTTATAATCTGAAGTTTATGACATAGGTATCATAGAAATGTGCCACTTCTTATTTCACAGATACCCCACCATCACCACCACCACCACCCCCCCTTCATTATTTCCTCTTCATTTCTCTAACACACACATACAATGAGAATGAGAACAATTTTGTTGTTCCATTGCTTAACGAGAGTCCAATAGGAAAAAGAACATTTGATTACTTTATGTTGCGCTTGTGAGCGTGGGTGAAAGTGTGAATAATACAAAATAATACAAAAATTGCAAATGAATCATTCATTGAACTATATTATATATATATATATATATATTAGGGATGCACCGAAATAAAAATTCTTGGCCGAAACCGAAAACCGAAAAAGGAGGAAAGCAAGGCCGAAAACCGAAAAAAACCGAAACACCGAAAGAAATTATGGCAATTATTATTACCATTGCATTTATGTCTATGACTGTGTACTAACCTTACTAAAATCAGGCATTTCAATTGCATAAATTAATATTAAAGTTTTAAAGAATTAATCAATTACAAATTATTAAAATATTTATTTATAGCACATTGCAACAATGCACAGGATAGAATAAATTAAAATTTAGTCTTAAATGTTTAACTTTAATGCACTCATGTGTACATTAAATAATAATGTACAGTCCCTCTGGCCTGCTGAAAGGTTGTACAATTAAATATGTTCTTTCATAAAAACAAAGTTCATTTAGAACAAGAGCAACTGCTTAAAGATACAATACAACAACATCACTGGGAAACTTCCTGCCTTTTCAAAAACGTCCACCACAGACGGAGTGCGCGTGCTCGGAGGGGTTTTGCTTTTCTGTGCGTTTGCGTTCCTCTGATATTCAGCATAGCGATCGGATGTTTGGATTTCAAATTTAACCCGAAAGTTTTTGCAGACGAAATTTCGGCATTACGTTTTGCAAATCGCTATCCGTGGGTCTTTCTCAGATATACTGAAATACGTCCACACCGCAGACATGTTGTTTTAGACATGCACGTGCAGGCAGCGGTTTCTGTTTGCGTCATCACAACAAACTGTTTCGGCCGTGTTTTTTCGGTGATCAAAGTCTTTCGGCCGAAAACCGAAAATGCACTTTTGGGCCATTTTCGGCCGGAAATTTTCGGTGGCCGAATATTCGGTGCATCCCTAATATATATATATAAAATCACAAAGGTAGGTCCATGTCACACTGGAGCTAAACTAAAAAACGGATTTCAATCTATAACAAGAACAATTTACTATATTAATTTTACAATTTAAATATATTTCGACTGTTATAATATTCGGCCAGGAAATGAATTGAAACAAACTAAAATTTACAATAAAAACGTGAAGTGTATTATCAGTAATAAAACACAGCTCTGCACATTTTCACAACATAACAATGTTTTCAGGTTAAACTGGAAAAACGACTACAAAAATAAAAAAAAAACACACACACACACACACACTCACGCACACACACCACAAACAGCAGTAAAATTAAAAAGGGAAATTTCCATCACGCCTCGGTGCAGCCGTCCCCAAAACCACACAGCAAAAAAAGGCAACAAAGCGAACATTGAAACGATTGATACACACACTCCACACAAACAGCAGCGTCAGACTACTAACGCTGGGACACAACAAACAGCACACTCCTGTCAGAAACAACACATTGATTCACAATAAGCACTTCCTCAGTATATCACCATCTACATAATCGTCTTGCAACTAGGGCTCGGGCTGTACGACCGTCGACTGTCGATATTGTGATCAGTGACATCACGCTTTGACAATGATATCGGAAATATTATTTTTTTATAATTAGTAAACAAATTATTTAATACTGCTTTTGCAATGTAAAAAAAAAATTATATATATTTTACTAATAAAAAAAGACAATATTCCCGATATCATTGTCAAGCGTGATGTATGTTTTGTGTTTTTATATATATATATACAGTACAGACCAAAAGTTTGGACACACCTTCTCATTCAGAGTTTTCTTTATTTTCATGACTATGAAAATTGTAGATTCACACTGAAGGCATCAAAACTATGAATTAACACATGTGGAATTATATATGGAATTATATACATAACAAAAAAGTGTGAAACAACTAAAAAATGTGATTCAAAGTAGCCACCTTTTGCTTTGATTACTGCTTTGCACACTTTTGGCATTCTCTTGATGAGCTTCAAGAGGTAGTCACCTGAAATGGTTTTCACTTCACAGCTCTGCCCTGTCAGGTTTAATAAGTGTGATTTCTTGCCTTATAAATGGGGTTGGGACCATCAGTTGTGTTTTGCAGAAGTCAGGTGGATACAGCGCTGATAGTCCTACTGAATAGACTGTTAGAATTTGTATTATAGCAAGAAAAAAGCAGCTAAGTACAGAAAAACGAGTGGCCATCATTACTTTAAGAAATGAAGGTCAGTGAGTCTGAAAAATTGGGAAAACTTTGAAAGTGTCCCCAAATGCAGTCACATAAACCATCAAGTGAAACTGGCTCACATGCGGACCGCCCTCAGGAAAGGAAGACCAAGAGTCACCTCTGCTCAGCCTCAGAAATCGCAGGTTAACAGCAGCTCAGATTAGAGACCAGGTCAATGGCACACAGAGTTCTAGCAGCAGACACATCTCTACAACAACTGTAAAAGGAGACTGTGTGAATCAGGCCTTCATGGTAGAATATATGCTAGGAAACCACTGCTAAAGAAAGGCAACAAGCAGAAGAGACTTGTTTGAGCTAAAGAACACAAGGAATGGACATTAGACCAGTGGAAATCTGTGCTTTGGTCTGATGAGTCCAAATTTGAGATCTTTGGTTCCAACCACCGTGTCTTTGTGCGACGCAGAAAAGGTGAACGGATGGACTCTACATGCCTGGTTCCCTCCGTAAAGCATGGAGGAGGTGTGATGGTGTGGGGGTGCTTTGCTGGTGACACTGTAGTGGATTTATTCAAAATTGAAGGCATACTGAACCAGCATGGCTTCCACAGCATCTTGCAGCGGCATGCTATTCCATCCGGTTTGCGTTTAGTTGGACCATCATTTATTTTTCAACAGGACAATGACCCCAAACACACCTCCAGGCTGTGTAAGGGCTATTTGACCAAGAAGGAGAGTGATGGGGTGCTGCGCCAGATGACCTGGCCTCCACAGTCACCGGCCCTGAACCCAATCGAGATGGTTTAGGGGTGAGCTGGACTGCAGAGTGAAGGCAAAAGGGCCAACAAGTGCCAAGCATCTCTCAGGGAACTCCTTCAAGACTGTTGGAAGACCATTTCAGGTGCTACCTCTTGAAGCTCATCAAGAGAATGCCAAGAGTGTGCAAATCAGTAATCAAAGCAAAAGGTGGCTACTTTGAAGAACCTAGAATATGACATTTTTCAGTTGTTTCACAGTTTTTTGTTATGTATATAATTCCATATATAATTCCACATGTGTTAATTCATAGTTTTGATGCCTTTAGTGTGACTCTACAATTTTCATAGTCATGAAAATAAAGAAAACTCTTTGAATGAGAAGGTGTGTCCAAACTTTTGGTCTGTACTGTGTATATATATATATATATATATATATATATATATATATATATATATATATATATATATATATATATATATATACACATACATACATATACACACACACATTTTTTTTCATATATCATACCCCAGATACTTTATGGAATATGAAGATATAATAATAAAAGTTTATCATTGCATCGGTGACCTCTGAATGAGGAAACGGTGGGAAAGTTAGGAATTAGATAATAGCCTCATTTGCTTATAACTACTCTCTTGGAGAACAAACAAAACAAAAAAAAAACGCAGGAAGTGGTGTAAACTAAACGCAAACGACAATGGTTATATTATGTAACCTTAAAGTGCACACCGATTTCGACAGAACCGAGGAGTCGTATTGATTTTAGCAGGTGATCTCCTGATTATAAAATATACATGAAAGCAGCAATGTGTGGGGTCTAAGCATTCTGTGCAAAACAGGACATTATGTTGCCAAGAAAGAACGAAAAGCCCACAGATGGACATACTTTTCATATTTTCGCCTTGCTAGAACGACGCTGAACCTGTTTGCAAAATAAACAGTTCCTTTACAACGCCATTTGCAGGAAATTATTTAATGAACTGGTTTAGGCATTTGCATTTTCTGCGTTCCTAAAATACTCAAAACCCAAGAATGCACTTTTGTCTTTTATTTCCCTTATTTGTCGAGGCTCACTTGAAAATCGTGTAGGTTTTCTACACTGTTTGTTATAAAAGGGGAAATAAAGAGAGTAGTTTTTCTCCACAGTGTATGGTTTATACTAAAGAAATCAAATTTCATCCACCGTATTGTCGACCGTCTTCCTAGGACGACACAAGCTCAAAGAGAAGTATCAGAGTAACAATTAGAACCCTGCACATTTGAACAAAGCATGCACAAACATATGTTCTTGGATGAGATAAAGCCATTATCTCAGTTTGAACACTTTTCCTATGCCAGTTCATCAAAAAAAAAAAAAAAAAAAAAAATCCACAACAGGTGGCTTTGTTGATGTTAGACATAAGGAATGTGAGGTGATGTCACAGTGAATGAGGGTGTGTCCTTTTTTTGATTGACAAGCTGTCAAAATGCATCACTGATTAGGGACATTTGAATGTTTCTGGATGAACTACAAAGGCTCTTAAAATACGACCTGTTAGACATTTTTGGCCACCAAATCATGCTGCTGTTGAGGTCGGTCACATGCTGACTCTGATCAAATAACCAAAATAAACAATTCTAGCAACATCCTAGTTGATGTCTCCTGTTTATCATTGAAGAAAAGAAAAAAAATAATCATATGTGTTAAGTGTGAATGCGATTTGACAAACCTGCGATGGAAATAGGAAATCAGCATCTTCTTGCCAGACTTCCACAACGCTGGACATGTGACTCAGTGCTTTGGGTTCCATGAGAAAAAGAAAAAAAGAACACTGATGTTAATATCACTTCATTACGGTTTAATGTGATCAAACTAAACACAACCAGGACAATATTCAGCACAAAATAAAACACACTGCCAGCATCCCATGGCTGAAAAACAATCAATCATTTCACTTCCATGGAGCATTTAAATTGGCATTTTAATGAGCAAAAACTGTGCCAATAATTCATATTTATTTCCAAATTATCATAGAAATAGTATTTACACTTAATAAACACACACACACACACACACACACACACACACACACACACACACACACACACACACACCCTCTCTCTTTAATGCATACACACACCTTTGCTGAGTCTCACTATTTGGCAATGAAGCATTTAAGTTGCAAACAAGTT
>JBCEWE010000287.1:3912500-3945000 GCA_039877035.1 Silurus lanzhouensis
CCATCTCTTTCGCTCTCTCTCACTCACACACACTCACACACACACCTTTCCCGAGCCTCACTATTTGGCAACGGTGCGTGCTCATCTTGCAGCAAGTGAATAAACACAATGTAGGAAATGCATCATGTTTTTTTTATTTTGATATAAAGCATAAAAACAGCATGCATGCTCGATAAACACTTACACACACACACACACACACACACACACACAAATGTGACTCTGCAGTTCTCACTATTTTCCAATAGGGTCACTTTAGGTTGGCCAAAAAGGCGTTTAATATTAAACACACACACAATAAAATATGTTGTAGGGTTTTTTGTTTGTTTGTTTTTACAAAAAGACGAATAAAGGGTTAATAATTGGAGCAGAATCCTGCAGATTGTGCACGCAGGGAAGTTTGGTGTTGAATGTTGACACAGGAAACGGAGCCTAAAAATGGAGCTGTTATAAAAAAAAAAAAGCAGCTAAAAAAACACACCTACACATCAGAATGTTTCTGAATATGTATCATTAAATACGACACTCATCTCAGACCCATAATTTCTTTAAATATATATATATATATATATATTAGATCTGGTGCTGTACAGAAGAGATAGAGAGCAGATAGAGAGGACAGAGCGTTTGGCTGCTTGTCAGATGGAGCTCTCATGGTTTTTTTCTTCTCCTCTCTCTCTTTCTCTCTGTCTCTTTTTCCAACCCCGCAGTTTTTAATAAAAAAATAAACAACCCCGCGTATTGTATTGAAAAGGTGTGCGGACCTGTGAGCTGAGCTACTCCGAGCTGTAAAAACGGCAACAGGAGGTGTAAAAACCCGAGCAGGACGTTCATCCCCAACGCTCCGTGTTGGGTCTCCCTCTGCGCCGCCATGCTAACTGAGCTAACGGCGCTAGCGCGGCTAACGCGTACACACATACAAGACTTAGACCGCCTCATTGGCCGCTCCGGGGCCGCTGCTGCGATGCGTCAACGCCGCCGCCATCTTGGTCCGGGCAACCAACAAACTGATGCATCTTAGTTGCGTTTGTTTGTTGTTGTTGTTGTTGTTGTTGTTGTGCATCCCAAAAATAAAACAAACGCTATTTCATTTATTAAATGTTGTTCATGATCCACACGGGATACGATATAAAGTATCAACTGCACATTACAAACTATGATAAAATAAATAATGTGTAGTGAATAAGTACAGTATTATAACATCATAACAATGATGGAGCGATCATAGCAATAACCATACAAAGTATTATTGTATAGCTTTTAATGTTATTATTATTATTCATTATTTTTTTTATTGTTCTTTTTTAATTACTCATTATTTACCTTTTTCTTTATTTCATTTTGCAATTGATATTACATACTATTTGATATTACATTCTAATATATAATAATAACAACTATTATTATTATTATTATTATTATAAATGTTACAATTGATTACTCATTATTTGCCTTTTTCTTTCTATTTCATTTTGCAATTGATATTACATACTATTTGATATTACATTCTAATATATAATAATAATAACAACTATTATTATTATTATTAATTTTTACTATTGATTACTCATTATTTACCTTTCTCATGTCTATATCATTTTGCAATGATATTACCTCCAATTTGCATTCTTTTGACATTACATTCAAAAGTATTACTATTATATTATGTATATATATATATATATATATATATATATATATATATATATATATATATATATATATATATACACATTGTTATATTATGGTACTATTCACTATACAGTTTGTTTCATTAACAAACACATGCTATATGCTATAATTTATTATACTATATACTACGAAATTATTAATCGATTATTATTTTATCATAATGATTCTGGTGATAATAATGATTTAATTGACTACTCTATTCATAGTATACTGTACACGTAATTCCATGTTGTTGTACCATAAAACATACATATATTTCCATAATGAATCCATCAGTTTTCTTTGTCATTGTCTGTTTTGCAGTATATACAGTGGTGTAAAAAAGTGTTTGCCATGTAGATTTTGCTTTCCCTCAATAATAAAAGCCTTTATTTAAAAACTGCGTGTGTTCACCTGTATTATCTTTAACTAATATTTAAATTAGCTTGATGATCTGAAACTTTAAAGTGTGACAAACATGCAAAAACATAAGAAATCAGGAAGGGGGCAAACATTTTTGCACACCACTGTATCTGTGAATAATTGCATCGTTATAGTGCTATAAAAAATACAGAAAGGACCCTGCCAGTGTTATTTATCTTTGCCGGTTTGCTCCATTTTCTCAGTGACGGTCAATTATGACTAGAGATGCACATTTCTATTTTTGCCAGTATTTCAAAGGGAATGAGGGATGTTTTGACCTAAAGCACAATGAAAGCTAAAATAGTGAGGTTAATCAATGAAAAGCCTTTTCCTCACTGTCAAGTCTTAATTTTATTTATTGGAAATTGAATTTTATTACAGTAGGAGTGTCTCCACAATTCTTGACCAATAATTTAAAAAGACAAAAATATACAACAGAACAAGTGTAAGCTTTCACAATTCCTTCTTAAAAAACTATTAATGTGTTTAATGCAGAAAAACAGCAGCTCTTCCCTTCAGCTGCATTTTTTTACATGGATCTCCTGCCCGCACCAAGATGGCAGAGGCACTGACGTACGATTCAGCAGCCAAAGAGGTGTCTATGTATTTGATATGTCTATTCTTACAGTCACACAGCTCCTCCCTCTCTCTCTCTCTCTCTCTCTCTCTCTCTCTCTCTCTCTCTCTCTCCTCTCTCTTTCTTCTTTCCAAGGTTGCCAGTTAAATGATAAACCATAAAGCATAACTATTAAACACCAACATTTTAAGTTAATGTTTCAGCAATTTATCATTAAAGCACTTATTTAGTACAATCAAGCTTCATATATATATATATATATATATATATATATATATATATATATATATATATATATATATATATATATATATATAAACATTCTTTCCAAACTACGTAAATTGCATTTAGACCATAATTCAATCCTTGTTTTAGTTTTAAATGAATGTAGAGAAAACAAATGTATTTTTTACACCGAAATTTCGAATCTGTTTAATTCATTAATGTTCTTCTCTGGAACCTTAAACCTTTACTCTAAAACAAACTGGATTGAATTTAGTTCATAATTAAATCCTCGCTTTAGTTTTACATGGAGAAAAAAAAAATCACTCCAAATTCATATTTAGATTAGCTCTAATCTGGGATTTGTTAATCCAGGATTTGTGCATCCAGTATTTCTTCAACTGGGATTTGTTCATCCGGGATTTGTTCAGCCAAGTTTGTTTATACAGGATTTGTTCATTTGGGATTTGGGATCATCCAGGATCTGGGATTTGTTCATGCAGAATTTGTTAAACTGGAATTTATTCACCTGGGATTTGTCCAACTGGGAATTGTTCATCCGGGATTTGTTCATTCGGGATTTTGTCCAACCAACTACCTGCATGTTTTCTTTCGGCCAACAGTAGCCCAATTTCCACTGGTACCCGTTTCAGAATTTCTGATTCGTGATTCTCATTTTTTGATTTGGCACATGTTTTATGCTGGATGCCCTTCCTAACACAACCCTCCCTATTTATCCAAGCTTGAGACCAGCACTAAGAGTGCACTGGCTTGTGCAACCATGATGGCTGGATTAATATATATATATATATGCAAGGTGAATATACAAGTCCACTAAATATATATATATATTTTTTATTTTTATTTTTTGTCAGCCACCAATTGTGCAAGTTCTCCCACTTAAAAAGATGAGAGAGAAAAAAAATCCAGAAAAACACATTGTCTGATTTTTTAAAAATTTATTTGCGAATTATGGTGAAAAATAAGTATTTGGTCAATAACAAAAGTTCATCTCAATACTTTACTATATACCCTTTGTTTGCAATGACAGAGATCAAACGTTTTCTGTAAGTCTCCACAAGGTTTTTACACACTGTTGCTGGTAGTTTGGCTCATTCCTCCATGCAGATCTCCTCTAGAGCAGTAATGTTTTGGGGCTGTCACTGGGCAACACAGATTTTCAACTCCCTCCAAAGATTTTCTATGGGGTTGAGATCTGGAGACTGGCTAGGCCACTTCAGGACCTTGAAATGCTTCTTACAAAGCCACTCCTTCGTTGCCCGGGCGGTGTGTTTGGGATCATTGTCATGCTGAAAGACCAAGCCACATTTTATCTTCAATGCTCTTGCTGATGGAAGGAAGTTTTCACTCAAAATCTCACGATACATGGCCCCATTCATTCTTTCCTTTACACGGATCAGTCGTCCTGGTCCCTTTCCAAAAAAACAGCCCCAAAGCATGATGTTTCCACCTACATGCTTCACAGTAGGTATGGTGTTCTTTGGATGCAACTCAGCATTCTTTCTCCTCCAAACACAAGTTGAGTTTTTACCAAGAAGTTCTATTTTGGTTTCATCTGACCATATGACATTCCCCCAATCCTCTTCTGGATCATCCAAATGCTCTTTAGCAAACTTCAGACGGGCCCGGACATGTACTGGCTTAAGCAGAGGGACACGTCTGGCACTGCAGGATGAAGTCCCTGGCGGCATAGTGTGTAACTGATGGTAGCCTATGTTACTTTGGTCCCAGCTCTCTGCAGGTCATTCACTGGGTCCCCCTGTGAGGTTCTGGGATTTTTGCTCACCGTTCTTGTGATCATTTTGACCCCACGGGGTGAGATCTTGCGTGGAGGGAGATTATCAGTGGTCATGTCTTCCGTTTTCTAATAATTGCTCCCACAGTTGATTTATTCACACCAAGCTGCTTAGCTATTGCAGATTTAGTCTTCCCAGCCTGGTGCAGGTCTACAATTTTGTTTCTGGTGTTGACAGCTCTTTGGTCTTGGCCGTAGTGGAGTTTGGAGTCTGACTGTTTGAGGTTGTGGACAGGTGTCTTTTATACTGATAACGAGTTCAAACAGGTGCCATTAATACAGGTAACAAGTGGAGGACAGAGAAGCCTCTTAAAGAAGAAGTTACAGATCTGTGAGAGACAGAAATCTTGCTTTTTTTGTAGGTGACCAAATATTTATTTCCCACCATAATTTGCAACTAAATTCTTTAAAAATCAGACAATGTAATTTTCTGGATTTTTTTTTCTTATTTTTGTTGAAGTGTACCTATGATGAAAATTACAGGACTCTCTCATCTTTTTAAGTGGGAGAACTTGCACAATTGGTGGCTGACTAAATACTTGTCCAGTGATTTATAAAAATTTGATTGGCAAATATTGTACCCTAATTGAAGCAGCTGTTTGGTAGGATCACATTTGCATACCACTGCATGAATGACCGCCTGACACATTATATATTATTATATTTATGATTAACAATCAAATGATTAATTAGTAGAACGAGTTGCTATAAATACAGGCGCCATCAGTCTTCATATGAATGACTCGTTTATCATTGAGTCAGTGTTTCTGATGTAAAGTAGCCCTTCGTTACCAAACACCAAGTTAATCAATCAAGATACAATTATGAGACATTCGCAAACTGTTACACATTAAACTGTTGGTTACTTTAAAACTAACCTTAATTTGGGAGATCACAGGAATTACGGATGTGAATATTTGATCTGTTAACTGGTTGCATGTCAGATTTATTGCATGACTGTAATGGTGAAGGAACAGATCAAACAGGATAATTGATAGAAGGTTTGCAAAGAAATGTCATGCTCCTTTGTAAAAGTATTTTTAGTATAAAAAAAAAAAACGCAGTAGTTTGTTTGGATACATGATGTGGCTGCTGTATTTTGTAGTTTATTTCAATACATTTAAAGGTATATAAAGGCGAGGATATTTCATTTAAAAATACATTTAGATGTATCTTTGCCCAACCCTGTTTATAATTAGAATTGAAATCGGAGTTGAAAATTGCCAACCTGGCATCCTCGGTTGCTGAGTCTGTGCGCCCACTACAGTCAAACATCCAGCAGTCTATTCTCCTCTGATTGCTTTATAATTGCAGCAGTAGAGTGAATCATTGTTCCCTCATAGATGCCAAAGAAATGTGTACATTTCAAAATATAACCTATTAATACACTATTTATTGTACCAAAATGATAAAGACAGGAACAAACAGTATAGAAAACATAACACAATACAAGCACAACAGTTGTGCAGGGGAAAAAAAAAAAAAAAAACATCTGGTAGAGTTTCCCCCAGAGTTCTTTTTGAGTGCAAATCAGAATCTTAAACTGCTATCATTATAACTACACCAACAAATGAAATGTAATACTCATTCCAGGTCATTCGATCAAATGGAAGCTGAAATGTACATGACATTCATTTAATGATATTTATATTAACTTATACACATGGACAGAATGTGAGTAAATGATATATAACGTATTGATATATTGTATATATATGTGTGTATGTGTCAATCCAGGTAGTCGAAGTCTTCTGGAATCTCGAAGGCTTTATCCAATCGATTATCATCCAAGCTGAACTTCCTCTTGGCCCACGATTTGATAGAAAACACATTATCTAGGGAAAAATGAATCGATTCAGCGATGTCATTCACAAATCTGGAGAGTTGGCTAAGAGCGGCAAGGCCTTGTTACACAAGAGAAAGAACTGTTCGACAGGAACACGCTTGATACGGGAAGCGAATCTGGAACCTAGGCAAACACATTCACAGACATCGGCGAGTGTTCTGAGACGCGTTAACCTGCAGTTCTATTAGATGTCGTGTATAGGTAGAGAACTCAACTTAATAAAAAAATAAATGAATGAATACAGAAAACCTGAAAATAGAAAAAAATATTGCTTGCTTTTTTTTTACTGCAGTCATTTGCTGTTGCATCAGAGGTTTACACCAACATACACTTACATCTAACAAGCTTCATGGAGTTTCAGTAAAGGAATGGAACAGACCCTAGAGCAGAAACGGAGCTTCTCTCGAAATGAAATTAAAGCGCAGATTGATGTGTGTGTTTACACCAATGTTGGAACGTAGCTTTACTTGAAGTGTTTGTCAACACGAGAGCCTCAGGAGAATCCAAACCTGTGAATCGTGAATTAAGTTTCACAGATTTTCGTTTCTTCCTGATCTAAGCACAACACTTCACAAAATGAACAGCTAATATATACCATTTCCAACATTATTCCAGAAGCACTTCAGGAATAAGTGATTCCTTTAAAAGGTCCTATAGTCACTTTTCTCCAACATCTGCCTGGAATTACAGCAGTTGACATTTATTTAGTAGGTTGAATAAAAACAGATGTTCTCAACAGCCCTGTATCTCCACACAAAGGAAGCAGCAGCATGGCCTCCAAAAATAACAACGCAACAAATATAAGTTGTGGGTAGAAACAGCTCGGTTGAGAGATATAAAAAGACTTCCAAGGTTTTAAGGATGCCCCAGAGCACCGTTAAATCCATCATTAAGAAGTGGAAAGTTCATGACGTGACCTACAGTCTGTCAAAATATGGCCATCTACCAAAACTAGACAACTGGGAAAGAGACACTTGGAGAGAGCGAGACCACAGGAAACAACACTGAAAGAAATGCATGGCATTATGGTCCACATGTACGGCATTATGGGAGGTGGTAGCTCAGTGGTTAAGGCATTGGGTTTGGATCAGAAGATCACAGGTTCAAATCCCACTGCCACTGCTGGGCCCTTGAGCAAAAGCCCTAAAACCCTCCCCTGCTCAGTTGTAAGTCGCTCTGGATAAGGGCGTCTGCCAAATGCTGCAAATGTAAATTATGGCCCACATGTACACCACGCAACAATATTAGACACTGCACACATCTATCTTGCATGGGAGAGTGGCAAAAAAAAAAGTCAATTTGAACCCTTTTTCACAAAAACACCAGGGAAAAATTGCCCAAAGGCTTTGTAGTCAAAATTGAAAGCGCAAAACATAATACCAAGTCGATTGTGAAGCATGGTGGTGGCAGTATAATGATATGGGGATGACTCTTATCTACAGGGACTTCACATTTGGTTAAGACAGAACGTAGAATGGATGGAGAGAAACACAGGGAGATCTTGGAGAAGAACCTGATGAAATCTGCAAAACATCTAGGTCGAAAAAATATACTGCAGCATGACAATGAAGAAAAGCAAAAGATTGACGCTAACATGATATAATGCTGGGAATAAGGTATTATAAGGTAAGGAAATTTTTACACACACACACACACACACACACACACACACACACACAAAACCAGTACACACTAATCCATCTACTGCAATAGTTACTGGTAGTTATAGTTATGGTAACTATGAAATCATCACAGTCTTTGTTAAACACTCATCTGCCTAGCTTATTGCTTTAAACAGTACGCACTAGGGATAACATTTATGCAGTAATATGACAATTTGGGACACAGCCCAGTCTTTCTGCGGTTGGACGTTTCGATATTTCCACTGGGAAAGCGTTTCAGTTCCTAGATTAGTTGCTATTCAATCATTCCGAAAGCCCTGAAAAGGGAAACAGAGGGTTTTATTTCCTACAGCTGAAACTTACCAGTCCACCTGGATACAGCTTCCTTCGCTATAGCGTTCTCTTTACCTACAGAAACACATCAATGATCATTTTTAGCGTTTGTTTTACACTTCTAAAACAACATTAATAACGAACATTTTTCATGTATTTTCCTGTACAAATTCTGTCCGCTCAGTGATCACTATTTGAGAAAAGCAAAGCTAGCGGCTGTATGGGTCTGTTGTGTATAAAGAGTAAAAAGATCAGCACTAAGGAGAACATGTGAGGAGTTGACATTGATTTAAAACTGTACTCACACTCCAGGATTTAGAATAGAATATATATCAGGGCTGTCAATCGCATGATTGTCCTGAGTTGTCTCGTGATTTTTCGAGATTTTAATACTCTAATCAACATGGGCATAAACATATATGGATCTTTTAAGCAAATGTGTGTTTATTATTAGTGAAACCAAACGCAACATAGAGCATTACAATTTTTCAGGTCATTGTCATCTATAGTCTAACATCTAAAAGATTCATGATGTCATTATGGAGTAGTAGAAGAGGATCCCAACAACAACCTGTGCAGCTGTGGTGAATTCCATACCCAGGAGGATTAAGGTAGTGATCGATAACAATGGTGCTCACACAAAATATTCACACTTTGGACAGATTTGACATGTTCACTGAGGGTGTACTCACTTTTGTTGCCAGTTATTTACACAACGATGGCTTGTTATTTTAAGAGGACAGTAAATGTACTGCTACATAAACTGCACATTGACTACTCTAAAATAAATCCAAGTTTCATTTCTATAGTATTGTCCCTTAGAACTTATAATAAAATGGTTGCTGAAATGTAAGGGGTGCACTCACTTTTGTGAGATTCTGTGTGCGTGTATATGTGAGCATATGTATATATACTTATAGTGAATATATATATATATATATATATATATATATATTGAATATCTACTATAACTCAGGATATGCTAATAAAACAAATATAAAGATATTATTCAAAATGTTCTAGTGATGACTTTTCAAAAGCCATTTTATATTTATTCAATTATAATCTCACATAACATAGTAAAAACTAAAACCTAAGAGACTAACAGCCACTTTTCCACTTGACTTGACTGAACATTATCTTGTTACTGCTCACCGTTTTGTTTTGTCTCGCGGCAGTAACTGTTTTGATGGTAGTTAGGTGTTCAAAGCTTTAGAACAGGACAAGTTAAGGCACGCTGAAGCTCAGATCGATACAGCACCACCCTTAGAGTGATTTATTGTCGTTGACAGCCAGTAAAAACACAATTCAGCTGTTTTAATCTGTATAAAGCAGCCTCGAACAGCTTCTATAGTTACTTCTAAAGCTGTTTAGAGACATTAGTGCCATAAATGTGATATGTCCCAGACGTTCGAATTGAATTCTATATTTATAGCTTTGGGGTATTGGATTGCATTTGTCTCTGATCAGTAGTTCGCAATAGTTAATAAACTGGTGCGAGAATTGCTAACTGGGTCAATGTATAGCGAGTCATTTCTCATATGAACTCATTTCTTTCATCATAACCCAATTAATTAGGCAAACCAAGGTTACCGTAAATGTTATCGACTTTTTTTTCCCCCCACTGTGTGATAAAACGCTTAACCAAAAGAAAGAAAAAAAAAAAGTATGCATGTGCAAACACACCCACTGAACACTTGCTCACTGTGAGCGCATCAAAGTGCTGCAACTTAAATTACTCACGTTAGCATTTAGCGATTTACTTTTTCCTCGGACGTTCCTCACCCCTAGAATTACTCTTTGTTCAAATATGAAAACACAAGAACTAGGCCATGTGATCATGTTTTTTTTGATACGATATCAACACTACATGATCACATGGCCTAGTTCTTGTGTTTTCATACACATGCATGGTCTTTTTTTATTGATTACATTGCATATGCTTGAACAGTTTCTCTGCACTACTTGTGCACATTTCTGTATATAAGATCTACACATTTTACATGTCAAACTGGCTTTAGTTTCTTTGGTTTTTTCCTCTTCATTTTATATACTGTACCTAAAAGCCTCTGTCATTAAAACCAATTTTTAATTGCATGTAATTTATATCTCGGTTTCCTCATAAACTGGGTTTCTGCAGGTTTAAAAAAGTAAGATGTGATACTGTTTAACACCTTTTTAAGACCTTTAAAACTGATATCACGACTTCAAAAACACGTTGTTAGCAACTGGCCTTAACCTTAACCAAGCCCTTCGCTCTTTTTTTTTTCTTCAAGCCGAGTATCGCTAAACTTGCACGTCCCCATAGCTGAGAAATACGATCCGTTTCATGTCTGTGGTACAACCAAAGAGAGATTCTCTCTAATAACAGAAAGCTGATTGGCTGTTGCATGTTGGTCTCATTCGTAGTCGTAATACAAATGAATATATTTGGACTTGCGAAAGAAAGAATTACACCACCACAGAAACCACAGAAACTAACAAACAAAAGCATTCTAAAGTGCGGCGAGAGCATTTCAATGAGCATTAAAGGTAAAGTTACATGGACATCGGATAATTAACACCTGTTTAAAATCATTAAGGCCATAGAACAGCGAATTTAAGACTTTTTATGACCTAAAATTTAGATTTTTTAATTTTAGACTCCCCCCCCCACACACACTTTTTAAGACCCTGCAGAAGCGCTCATAAGTATCATGAAAGCCTTTTGTTCCAGTAATTAATTAATTTTTTTTTTTTTTTTTGTACTTAACTGTTAACATTTTTACAGATTTGTAATATTATAGACTCGTCTGCTTTTCAAATACAGTAATCCCCCGTTTATCGTGGCGCGATAAACCGACACCACTCAAAAAATGCTATTTAATGTATACAGAACTGTACTGTATTAACGTTTTACCTAATTTTATAATCAATAATAATATTTTTATTAATAAATTTAATTATTTCAACATAAAACTCAATAAAAACTATTCCCTATAAGTGTTTTTGGGTGCTGATCAGGAAAATCAGCTAAACTATTTAGTTATGTGGCAAATGCAATTCCGCGGTAAACCATTAGGGGGCAAGATTCGAACCGCGGTAAAGAGGATTACTGTACACCTTTTTCTTTCTCTTTTTTATGTAATTCAATTAAACATTGTTTAAACTTTTATACTGCTGGAAAACTGTTAAGGAACCAATACATTTTGTGGATTGTATAGAAACAATTGGGAATTTTGTGTCAGAACAACTTCAATCATTGAACATTGCTAGCTAGTCTGACTGGTGCTTATTTTTCCTTCTCTTTGTGTTTTGAGAAATGTTGTGTGTTCATTTGTTTCATGATAAAAACCAATAGTAAGATGAAATAGCTTCACCATTTGCATGAGTGTTAGACTCAGTTGACATGACGTTACGCATGACCTGACCTTGTTTGTATGCTTTGTTTGATTAAAACGAGAAAGGCAGGGTGGTGTATGGCTTCTTCATACAGAAGTTTATGAGGTCACAAGAAATAAGAGAAAATAATCTATAATATTAAAAGAAATAAAGAAAAAGGGTGTAGATTCTACAAGCCCAGATATGTACTGGTGCAAAAGAGGATAAGGTCATTCTAAACTAGACCACACCTACTAGGATCAAATGTTTTCATTCTAGGGGATAATAAATGAACCCACACCCTCCTTCCTAGACAATATAGGATTTAGTCTAACTAAAGTCCTAATGTGTTGAGCCTGATCTCAGTTCTGTACTCACGCATTTCCTCCACCACTTCTGGATCGCACTCTTTATATTTCTCCAGCTCGGCACGTAGGGTTTCTCTCTGCTCTTTCAGAGATGCGAGCTCCTTACGAAGAGTCGCTCTTTCCTCCTAACACACACACACACACACACACACACACACACACACACACACACACACACACAGACAAACACAGACTAGATTGTAAGATAAGCGTATTTAGATATTTTAGTTTGATGAATAATACCAACTTTACAATTCGATTCAGCTCTTGGACAATTTTTAATCAAATCTGTAAATAGTAAAAAAAAAAAATTTTTTATTTATGAATCATAAACTATGCCAAAAATGTGCGGTTTTGACCGTATCTTCATTTCCAAAAATATTTCATTTATACAATTTCACCAAAAAAAAAAAACCCTGCGAAAATGAGCGACTAACACTTAATGAGCTAAAGCATTATTTTAACAAGACAGAGTTCCAAAGTCAGCTGAACTGCCTGGGTTTCACTCTCTGTATATCAAAGGAGGCCCACCATGCCATATCTAAGAAGAGGAAAAAGTAGGTTTGGGGGGGAGGGCATGATGCCACATATCTTTATTTCTAATTAAACATGTAACATAAAATTTCGTGTCTTATTTTTAAGCTGTGAAATCTGAACACTGAAATGAAATATACAGAATGTAAGTGAATTTGACATGAAAAAAATAAAGGTCCACCTTTATGTCTCTCATCAGAGGTCACTGATGTTACAAGCATATGAATTGTACTTCTTATAGCTTGAACATCTGTATAAGGCTTCGAACTTATACTATAAATGCTAGAAATCTTTGGAAATAGAACAGCATCAGTTAAACGAATCAGAGTCAATGTTTTTTAATTCTGAATATTATAAAACAATAAAAGAGTTTGATTGTTGGCTCTTTATAGGAAAAGGGCACCTCTGCGCTATATTTTAACTTTGTGGGACCTCTGGTGGTCAAATAGTGTAACTACATAAGAACAATTAGTAACAGAATGCTGATTTCTATGCAGTGCATTATCTCACACACACACACACACACACACACACACACACACACACACACACACACACACACACACACACACTGCATTGTCTTGATTCATATAACAATTGAAGCATCAACCAGTTGGAGGCGGGAGTCATGGTATTGAAATATGAACAGGGGTTAGTTCTATTTAAAAAGCTGATGATGCAGGAACATGTCTGTTCAGCCAAACACAAAGAAATCACTGGTGTCTTATTCATGCAATGTGCAACTTTTGCACAGTAATTTTATACTGGTCCCACCTGCCCAATTATGTGCTTGTGTGTAATTTAATAACTCTGCTACAGATGCTGTTCTGTCTCTGGTTTAGAAACCATTAGTTTACCATTAGTTGCATGTTACAACAGAAACATGTCAGATTAGAGGCGGCTAATGGAGCTCAAGGAGGAAACCTTCCTCTTGTTTTGCCTTTGTCTTTCTTGGAATTTAATCTCTAACCTTATAAATAATGTATGCATTTTTTTATGCTTTTTATTTATTTTTTTATAATTTCCTCCAAACGCACCATGAATCTCACAATAAACTGATTATTATACACATATGAATTTAGATTTACTTATTATTTGAAAGCACTGATTGTAGCATCACATTTAATTAAATGATTAGAAATATACAGTATATTCAGTATATGGACTAAAGTTAAAATTGCTATGTGATTCCATACTACATTTTGTCCCCATTTGCTGTTATAATAACCTCCACTTTTTTAGGAAGATGAACAACTAGATTTTGGTGTGTGCTTATGGAGATTTTTTGCACATTCAGCTACAAGGGCGTTAATAAAGTCAGGTAATGAAATATGTGAGGAGGCCTGTGGTGCAGTCAAAGCTCCAGTTTATCCCTATGATGTTCACTAGGGTTGAGGTCAGAGCTCTATAGCAGGTCACTCAAGATCTTCCACTCCAATCCATGTAAAGCATATCTTTATGGAGCTGGCTTTGTATAATAGGGGCATCGTCATGCTGGAACAGGTTTGGGTCTCAGGTGTCCCAAAGCGTTTGTCCATATAGTGTATATTATCATATGAATGTCATATAGTAGGTATGTTTTACTTGTCTTTTTACTCTGTGTTTATTATCCGTTATTATTATATAAAGTTTAGTTATGGCTGAATAAGTGCTAGAGAGACAGCTTACGGTATCTTCTCGTCCATCTTTGGCTTTTTCAACGGCCTGCTGAAGACCGGTACATCGGCGCTTTCCATCCTCAAGCTGCAGAAAGAGAGAAACATATGACATGCGCTTTTATGGTGCATTAGAACAGTCATATATAGTTTATATACGTATTTAGCTGGAGTAATCCGACTCCAAAGTCAGACTGAATTTCATCTGAATCATTTAAACATTTGTGTGGTGTGGACTGACCCACAGAAATACACCAGTGGTATAAAATCTAGATATACAAACACACAGGGAGGGAAATGAACAGCATACTGAGACCGAATAATTAATCAGCTCACTATGAGAACAGAAATTTGCAGTCATGATCAAATCTTGTGCATTTAAGACCTCTTACTTACACAGACACCCATAAAAACATGTTGACTGATAAGAATAAATAAGTTTGAATCTAGTTTTGAAACATCAGACATTTTTGAGCTAATAATTTTTCTCTGGTTCGAAACCTGAGGACCTTTCGCGGTGAACGTGAAAACCAATACACTACGGGATCTGAGCTGTCAGTGAGGCAGTCGTGTCGGGAGGTGATAGCAGTGTGTAAGTGTATCAGGTGTCTTAGAAAACCCTGTTTGAAACCCTGACATCACGTCCACAATGTTTAGATACTTTTCCCATCAGTCACTCTGCGCTATGTAGATTGTGGGGGCGGAGCTTCATGAAAATGAGCGGAAATGAAAAGGTTTGAGATCAAGAAGCAACAAAAAAAGAAAAAAAAAAAAAAAATTCAAAGAAAGATTAATGCCAACTTTTTAATGACTGGAGATTTTGTTACAAATTATAATAATCTTACCTATTAAATCTTTAATTAGGAGAAAAAAATATTTTTTAAGTATATCAAATTACTTCTGACTAAATATATTGATTAATAAAACATCTAAAAACACTGGTTTAAAAGTAGAGCACAGAAAATTAAAAAAAAATCAAAGCTTGGCCATAAAGTTTGAATCAATAAATGCAAAGAAAATGTAATATAAAGATCCACTCAAAAAGAAAAAACATCTCCTCAAAGAAGTAAATAAACAGAAAAAGTTCACAAAAAAAATCACAATGCAAAGAAAATGTAATATAAAGATCAACTCAAAAAGAAAAAACATCTCCTCAAAGAAGTAAATAAACAGAAAAAGTTCACAAAAATAATCACAATCGCAAAAGAACTTTAATAATCTAACAGGCAAAAACAATAATGTGACCTACAAGTGACAGAAGAGATCAGTCTTAGCATTAAACACAGTGCAATGAAACTGAGAAACATGGCAACTTAAACACACACAAGAGAATGAGACACAGGTGACAGCAACATCCTGACAAAAACAACATCCATCCCCACATCCATCCTTCAAGCCTTATATTACAGTTCAGTGAAAGTGGACTGCCAGTACTGAATTTGCAACGTGGTTCTCACCAGTTTCTCCAGGTCCTCCAGTTTGCGTTTGCGGGCGTGAAGAGCTTTACTAGGAAAAGCCCAGAAATAATTGGAGGTTCCGACTCTCTCCGAGTCCACCATGTTGTCGTCCACTAGACTCTGCAGAACTTCTTTCACTGACATTGGAGCTGCACAGGACACAACACAGACTAATCAGGTTAAAATGAAGGTGGGCAAGCAAATTTCAAATTCACTTTTGTAGTCCTGGCAAATGTCACATAATGTGTCTTATTTTTCGATTATTTCAAGGAAATGGTTTAGAATCATTAGAATTAACCTTTAAGTTAGCTCACAAGATGTTTTATATAGTTTATACTAGAGGTTGACCGATTCATCGTTTTTGCTGATCAATATTTTTTCACTGGAACTATCGGTTATCGGAGAAAATCCATACCGATAGTTGTTCAGGGGTGCGGCTGAGAAAATCCGCTGTCATTATACAGTATTAGAGCGGCCTCTAGAGGATGCCACATTTGTTTTGACACGGGAGACACACTGCATGGAGAGAGCACGATGCACAGAGAGCGCTATAGTATATTTATTCATTATCATTTATTAATCATTTTATTTATGAATATCATTTATATATTAATTTCATTTAGCACATTTTTAAGTGACTCGGTACTTTTTGTTGTAATAAAGTTCAGTATTATTTTTCCATGGAGTGCTGGTTTGTTTATCCAGTGTCTATTTTAAAAACTTGATTAATCGATTGTCAGCAAATACGATCCATCCTAGCTATCGCTATCAGAAAAATCCACGGCTGACCTCTAGGTTATACCATGATAAACTATGATAACAGTTCAGATATTAACTTGAAAAACATTTTATATCAGTAAAACATCTAGTTCAGACTTCACTGGAGTTTCCTCAGGCACCTATAAGTATTAGGACATTACTTACTGATTCCTTTGGTTTTTGGGGCGATTTTTTCAAGGTCCTTCAGCTGAAACACATCTTTCTATTATAGACAAAACAAAGACGTAGCAATTTCAATGATATCCAAATAGGCATCAGTTACCAGTAATCAGTTATGAACACAAAAATATAGTACAAATATTATGAAAAAATATAAATATTCTCTCAAACTCACACTCTATAATTATGTGGTAACTTTTTAAACACACTTCATTTAATTATATTGATGAATACATTTTATAATTAATTAAACTCACATAAAATGGTCATCCAACATTTCAACTAAGAATAAACTCAGTTACCGTTTCAAAGAATATCTCCATCATGCGGCTTCTTTTTTCCTCCAGGCTTAGGCCTTTCTTCTTTGACTGTTTGGAGAAAATGCAGAAAGTAAAAATACATTATATATGAAGTATTATCACACCACGAAATCACAAAATTTAAGGACAAATGTTTTAACTTCTGTGACGTTTGTGACTTTTACCAGCCTTAAAAATGTTAATAATTTTCTTTACTAATGTTATTGTGGAGAGGTTTCACAGATTTCCTTTTCCGAACAGGCAAAACTCAGCTTAATGACTCACCTTTCCCATGCAATTAATCACAATACTCTACATACAGGAACCCAACAAGCTTCTGAATTAACTTGCTGTGACAAAAAAGATTTACTCGGGTGATACGGATTGAAAACATCCAATAAGGCGATTCTCAGAGTGGAATGTCAGTGTTCTTATGGAAAGATTATATGATGTTTATAGAGACAGACATTAGATAATAACCTGGCAACTTGGAAAGTCTGTATAATAGATATTAGATATACAAAATTTTACATTTTATCTAATAAAATAATCTACCTAGTAAAATATTATGTGAATATTGTTTATGAAGCATTATCTCTCCTTAATAGTCTAAATAATTTTATTTTGCAGTGTTCTTATAAGATTATATTTTGTTCATAAAGAGGGATATCAGATAAACTGGCAACTCAAAATGTCTAGATAATAGACTTTAGAGATTTAACTCTACTTATAAAGAAAATGTGCAGGAATGTATGAAACATGAATGAGAGAAATGATAAATATTTCATTAAATAGAGGTATTTTAAGAGAAAATATTTTCACACTTGTTCCCGCCCGGTTTCGAACCGAGGACCTTTCGCGTGTTAGGCGAACGTGATAACCACTACACTACGGGAACTGAGCTATCAGCGAGGCGCCCACTTCCGCTCATAAAGCTGTCTATTATTTATATTTTAATTGTTTCCAATTCACTTGTACGAAAATTATATAAATGCATAAACTTTACCACGCTTATACGTGTTATAATAATAATTATTATTATTATTAACAAAGCTAAACGCCTCACCAAAAAAAGCCTCGAAGTCTACGTGGCCATATCAAGCTCTTCCCACCTTTCAATTTTCCCGAATATAACTAGAAATACAACGCACCATTTTCTTCAGTTCAACGAAGTTCTTCTGTCAGAAAGTCAGAAAGTTGCTGATGCGGCTGTTTTTTTGTTGTTTTTGTTGCTCTTGTTCCCGCCAACAGTGATTGAACAGCGTGGCGATGCCACTGCGCATGCGCGGTTTTCCCTCTTTGCACTGTTTGTAAAACCAATGGGTCAAATGAATATTAGTGTTATTAACACATCGATAAAGGTATTTGGTTGTCCATCGGTTTGTACGCGCGTTAATAGAGTTTTAATAAAAAAAAATAAAAAATGCATGCATGCATGAATGTTATCGAGGGGTCCAAGTGGTGCAGTACTCCTGTTCAGACACCAGGTGGCGGTGTGCCATAACAAAAGTTGTTTTCTTGTGAGCTTGACTTCACAAAAGTTGTTCTCTAGTGATCACGACTTAATTTTCTCACCATATTAGTTGTTTTCTCGCGATCTTGCCATAACAAAAGTTGTTTTCTTGTGATCCTGACACACACAGCTTAAATTTCTCATGATCTCGACTTGTGATCAGTAGTGAATTTGTCTGTGCATTCGTCATAACAGCATGTTCTAGATGCAGAATCATAGCATGATCATGGATGATTGCATCCGCTTTTACTTTGATCAAGGACTCAAACTAGAGATTAAGTCAATATTCACTGCAGGAAATAAGTAATTTTGATAGACACCGAAAAACCTTAACGAGATTTTTTTCATGATACAATTAATGGTATTTACGTTGAGATCGGAAAAATTATGTTGTGATAACGAGAAAACATCTGCTATGTCGAGATCACAAAAGATTTTGTCGTGACAGCTTTTGTATAGTCATACACTGGCATCTGTATTGTTTTGATTTTGGGTACAAATCAAACTTAATTAAACACTATCCATTCATGGTGATTTATATGTTGAGGTTCAAACTGTTGACAGGCTGAGAAGGCCAGTTTAGACTTGCCACAAATTCCAGGTTCTTACCATATGAGATATAATCTCTCCCATTTGTCCTGAGTCTGCCCTGGGGTCTTCGTTTATTTCCCCAGTGGAAGCTCTGAAAGCTCCCTGATTATTATAGTGAGCATACAGTGAGGTTAATTCTCTGGGTCACTGATTAGAAGGTCAGGGTTTGAGCCTCAGCACTGCCACGTTGCCACTGTTGGGCTTTTGACCAAGGCCCTTAACCTTTTTGTGCTCCAAAGGCGCTGTATCCTATCTGACCCTGCGCTCTGACCCCAGCCTTCTAACATTTGGGATATGTGTCAAAAGGTTTTAAATGTTCTGTTATGTAAAATCATTGCAAAATCTCTGTATCTTTGGTACAGGAAACAGAATTGAGGAAAATCTCATCTCGTGAGTCCTCTGGTCCGAAACACTTGTTCTTTTGTCATGTGATTCCCATAGACACTACACAATGCAATAGATCAGGGTTTTTTTATTGGTCTGAATCGTTATATTATTTTTTCAATAATTAAGGGATTCATGTGACAAAAGAACTAATGACATGGCATTGTCATGTTTTCATTATTGGAACTATAGTCAAAGTTCATGTATGTTGATGTTTTGGCGGATCTGCTTGTTAAAAATTTAACATTTTATCTTATTTTTGATTAAAGGAATGAAAGGAAGTAAATGATACAAAAAAGAAAGATTAATTAATTTCCATGAATGAAATTAGAAGAACCAAATCACTAAAGTGATCCGATCTTCCTATCACTAATGTATGTGTGACAAGTAAATATCTTCTGTCTCTACAATTTTGCTAATAAATTCACCAACACGTCTCTGGAAAATCTGGATATCAAGTGCAATATCAGTCTGTCTTAAGCTGTTTATATGAAAAGCTTAACAGATTTGCGCTAGTCAGCTAAACCATTAACCCTCTAATTAGCTAGCTTGTGTTCTGTGATCGCATTTGCCTAGCCGTTCCATCACCAGTTTAGTAGTGAAGACTTTATGAATTTCTTCACAAAAAAATTGAAAGTATTAGAAACATAATCGTGGAGGTCCAACCTCTGACAGGATCTTGTGATCCAGTTTCACCTAAAGCTCCACAATTACAATTACAATGCTGTACAAGTATAGGGCAGAAAGAGCTGTATGATATTATAACCAAAGCCAAATCAACAACATGTCTGTTAGATCCTATTTCAACTAAATTACTGAAGAAGTGTTATATATATATATATATAGTTGGTGAACCTCTTTTCAATATTTTTAACTCCTCGCTATCTTTAGGCCACATCCCTAAACCCCTCAATTTGGCAGTTATTAAACCCCTCATTAAGAAACTTAATTTGGATCCAAATTAACTAGCAAATTACAGACCCATTTCAAATCTCCCATTTATGTCTAAGATTTTAGAAAAAATTCGACATTATAGATCATGACTTTCTACTGGATCTTTACAGAATTACATCAGCATTCAGGGACAGGCATTAAGTTGGTTTAAATCCAGAGTCCACAATGCAGCAGCCAGAGTTCTCACAAGGTCGAGAGAATATAACTCCACTTTTATCATACCTACACTGGCTACCTGTCGAATCGACTACAAATTATTGCTACTTACCTACAAAGCCCTAAATGGTTTAGCTCCCATGTATCTATCCAGTCTTCTAACACGCTACAATCAGTCACGCTCCCTGAGATCTCAAAACTCGGGACTTTTAGTAGTTCCTAGAATAGCAAAGTCCACTAAAGGCTGTAGATCAGGGGTGGCCAACCAGTCAGAAACCAAAAGCCAGATTTTTTACTGTGTTACCGCAAAGAGCCACATCATACACATGGGCACACATGAACATCACCCATCCCGTCCTCTTACACACACACACACACACACACACACACACACACACACACACACACACACACACACACACACACACACACACACACACACACACACACACACACACACACACACACACACCTCTGCTCAGCCAGATAATAATAATAATAATAATTATTATAATGTCACACACCAACATAATGACAGAAATTGACTCCTACAGTTCTAAGACCACAGGACAGTCATTTTCAACAATGAACATTGTGTGCACTGTCTCACACACAAACTCTCAGTTTAACCAAGTCCACATACTTTTGGCATTCCTTGCCTTGAACAATCCCCTCCAAATCTGCCTCGTATTCCGTTGTTGCCACTCGAAGCAATTCTTTCACATGGGTGTCAGTCAGAACAGATTGATGCTTTGATTTCACATGTTTCAGGGTAGAAAACAAGGACTTTGTTTGTGGCATCCCGAGGTTGTGCCAGCTCCAGTTGTGTCCCACTTCATGAAGATTATGGACCTTCAAAGAGTAGATCCCCAACCCCACAAGCATTCCAAACCATCTACAAATGTACAAGTGCACGTTGGATGCCACTTCATGTAGAGTTTGGTCATTGGACTTCTTTGATCATTTAAAGGCTCTGGCATGGAGAAGCTGGTGTTGGATTTATGATGATCTCAGATGTTGAGCTATTTTATGAGTTGATCAGTAGCTCCTGGTTCCACAATGCAACTGACTGTATAAGACTATAGAAAGGACATTACTTATAATCACACACTCCGGTGCTCATGGTATTTCTCACTCCCTGGGGTTTTGTATTGTTTTTAAGATTTATGAACACACTCTTGATATCACCCAAATGAGAGTGGATTCCTCTTTTGAGTCTGCTTCTTCTCAAGGTTATTTCCTCCATATAAGGTAGTTTTTTCTTGCCACAATCACCCCAGGCTGCTCATCAGGGATAAATACACATAATTCGCGTAAATTATACAAATTTTTTTATTAATCTTGGTGTCAAACACTTGAACACTAATGAAGTTTCATCCAATGCAGCATTCCTGATTAGAGATTAGTCCCTGTAATCTACTATCGAGGGAATATTGTGTTTAGTGGATACCATTAAGGAAAATGAGAACACCTTTGCCAAAATGTAAATCATGTGTTGGTATCTACTGAGCCCCAATAGATGTAGGGTTCCATAGTGTAGTGATCATGTGTGATTTACATGGCAAATGTCCGGGATTCCAGCCCCAGTCAAACCATATGTTTAAAAAATATTATTTGTGAGTTTTTCTCTGGGATGAATAAAGTGAAATATCTATCAATACTAGACTACACAATACACTGCTATACAATGAACATTGACAAATCTATTGGTATCACTCAATCCCACAATTGTTTTTTTTTCTCAAATAACTTTAAAACAGAAAAAAAGTTATAGACATTCTTCATTCTTTATTCCACATTTGAATTTTGATTCAAGAAAATGTGTTTTTAATAATACATAAATAAAACGAGGCATGGACAAATACACCGACCAGGCATAACATTATTGCATTATAATATTATGGCAGGTGAAGTGAATAACACTTCATCATGGCACCTGTTAGTGGGTGTATATATTAGGCAGCAAGTGATGTGACCTTTAAATTCATTTTAGAAGCAGGAAAAATGGGCAACCAAAAGGATTTCAGCGAGTTTGACAAGGGCCAAATTGTGATGTCTAGACGACTTGGTCAGCGCATCTCCAAAACTGCAGCTCTTGTTGGATGTTCCTGCTCTGCAGAGGTCAGTATCTATCAAAAGTGTCCTAAGGAAGGAACAGTGCAGAACTGGCGACAGGATCACGGGTTGCCGAGGCTCATTGGTGCACATGGGGAGAGAAGGCTGGACCATGTGGTCCGATACAACAGACGATCAACAGAAGAGGTTAATACTGTTAATGCTCGACAGTTTAGAACAGTTTTGGCAGCAAAGGGGGAACCAAAACAATATTAGACAGGTGGTCATAATGTTATGCCTAATCGGTGGCCATAAAGTTTTAAAGTTTAGATGCCCTAACGTTATATTTTGTTAAATAACATTTGGAGGTCACTGCAAACTTTTTTATGCTAGCATTTGCTCGTTTGCATTCTCGTGGCATATAATCGGTTGTCCATCCAAAACACTAGTTACAAACAGGATTTTTTTATCTCGTAGCCTGATTCTATGTTGCATTTTTTTTTATTACTTCTGCTACTACTACTACCACTACAACTATCACTGCTACTACAACACACCCACACATGGCTGCAAACAGCTGCTGTAACTCCTCCAGTTTGGTGTGCTTAATGCCTTTACCACTCCCCATATACTCTGCAATGTCTACTTTCGCCTTTCTAACACACACATACACATATTTGGTCAGGCCGCATACTTCGGCTGCAAGAATCTGTTTTCACAGTGAGTGTGACCTGTAGCAACAAGTTCGCTGCAGATTGCATCACATCCGCACACACACACAGGCACCCAGAACGAGAAAGTGAGAGAGAAACAGAGAGAGAGATAGAGAGAGAGAGAGAGAGAGAGAGAGAGAGAGAGAGAGAGAGAGAGAGAGAGAGAGAGAGGAAGAAAGAGAGAGATTTTTTTCCTCCTCTAGGTGAGTCAAAGCTGAAAGAGGAAGCAGGATGTCATGACGGAGGGTTGGTGCTATGGCACTATGTCTGTCTCTGCCCAGAGTAAGGGCCACAATTGCCAAAGAGGATTGTGGGAAATGACCCCCGAAGTGTTGCTGTTGATCTTGGCACTGACTGCCTGTCTGACCGAGCCTGGTAGGTGTGAACAGAGTAACTGATTTGTCTTACTGTCAGATTTCTCTCTCTCTTGCTCGTTTTTTTTTTTCTTTTACTCTCCTTCCTTTCCTGTGTCTTTGAGTATCTCTTTCATTTTTCGTAGAAGAAACAAAATATATGAAGAAGATTTTTATATAACCTATCTAATATATATATATATATATATATATATATATATATATATATTAGTACATATATTAGTATATATATATATATATATATATATATATATATATATATATATATATATATATATATACACACACACACATACACAGTTTGTCACAAAAGTGAGTACACCCATTTTAGTATAATATAGTATAATATAGAAATGATAATATAGTATAATATAGAAATGAAAATTGTATATATGTTAGAGAAGTCAATGTGCAACTTGTATAGCAGCACAGATTTACTGTTCTTTAAAAATGACTCAACATACAGCGATTATTGTCAAAATGTTTGTCAACAAAAGTGAGTACACCCTAAGTGATCACAGCTATACATCATTTAACCATGAAAAGCCACACATGTCCTATTCATCATTTTCATGTTCATTTGGTTTGTCTTGTATTAGAGCAGTTAAAATGTGGTGTGTTAAGGACAATTCTCTCATACTGACCACTGGATGTTTAACATGGCACAAGTAGTCCAAGAAGAAAGCCTCTTCAGAAGCTGGCTCACAAGAAAGACTGTCCAAGAGAATGAATAACTGGAACCATGTCCTGTGGTCTAATGAGACTAAGATAAACTTGTTTGGTTCAGATGGTGTCCAGCATGTGTGGTGACGCCCTGGTGAGGAGAACCAAGAAAATTGTGTCTTGCCTACAGTCATGCATGGTGATGGGAGCATCATGGTCTGGGACTTTCCGAAGCATAACATGATGCCCTGCCTTCAGAAACTGGGCCGAACAGCAGTTTTCCAACATAATAACAAACCCAAACACACTGCCAAGATGACAACGGCCTTGCTGAGGAGGCTAAGGGTGATGGAGTTGCGGTCTCCAGATCTGAACCCTTTTGAGCACTTGTGGGGCATCCTCAAGTGAAAGGTAGAGAAGCGAAATTTATCTAACATCCAGCAGCTTGGTGAAGTCATTATGGAGGAGTGGAAGAGGATCCAGTAACAACCTGTGCAGCTCTGGTGAATCCATGCCCAGGAGGATTTAGGCAGTGCTGGATAACAACAGTGCTCACACACAATATTGACACTTTGAACACAGCTTTGACATGTTTCCTTGGGGTGTTCTCACCTTTTGTTGCCAGTTATTCAGACAATAATGGCTGTATGATGCGTTATTTTTTAAGAGGACAGTACATCAGGGGCGCTGTATCATGGCTGACCCTGCGTTCTGACCCCAGCTTCTTAACACCTGGGATATGTGAAGAATATATCTCTCGAGTTTTTTTTTTTTTTTTTTGGGGGGGGGGGGGGGGGGGGGAATCTGAATAGTCTTGACACTTTTGTCTTATATGCACCAGCAGTCTGTCTTCACATTGTTTATATGACAAGCTTAACCGATTGGTGCTAGTCAGCTAAACCGTTAACCTGCTCATTAGCTAGCTTGTGATATCATCTGGTTACCTGGCAAGTGTTCTTAAACTACTACAATGGAGGTAAATTTCTTTTTACATCATTGTTCATGTGAAACACGTACAAACAAATTTCATTTATTTTATAAATGTTATTGTTTGTTTTTAATTTGTTTGATAAAATAGCAATTAGTGCATTACAAAAAGTGTACAAGCTTGTCCTAGAGTGCAATGCTGGGCTGTATTCATATTCACTCCCTTTTTTTTTTTTTTACATTGTTTTTTATGTTTTCTTTCCATATATCCTCCCAGTGTTCCTCTCTTGTTGTTCCTTTAAAAGCTCTTTTAGACATGCCGTTGAAATCTAGACAAGATGACACATGCATATGAGTCACACGATAAGGATCGTGGATTAGAGATTAAAAAAATAAATAACACAATGAAGTCACACAAAAGAGCAAAAAAAGCATTCAAATAAGGAGCGTTGGTGCTAAATTCGCTAGTGCTAAAGTGCTAAGTTATTGTAGCTCATTCAGCAGCTAGCTAATAGGCTAGTAGGTGGTTTTCACAAGGATTGTAAACTTTACAGGGACTTTAGATACAAGTTATGTGTTTTGTAATGTTTCTTTAGCTTAGTCAAATGAAACATCTACGAAATGACTCACCCTTTGTAAGTTGACCATGGGAATCCCATTGTCACCAGGGTTACAATGTATAAACACTTAAAACATGAAATTAGAACATATGTGGCAGGATGTAGGTAGGAAATGAATCAATCATGATTCATGTGCTAATAAGAGTAACTTCTAGTTCCTTGTTGCAGATACTGTAGATAGTCAAATAGTTCAATTAATTATACGCTTGTAGTGTATTATCAGTAGTCACTTGGTCATCACAGCAGAAAAGACGCTGACTGAAAGTGGATTAGTGTGAATTTCTAAGTTTAAAATTTTTGGTCTGCTTTCGCTTTGTTTCATGGTTTTATGCATTACCCACATTGTCAAGCGGGGATTTAGCGCCTACCTCATCTCTGTCTAAAGTGATACAGCAGTGCTGTAGTCCTTCAGTCTATCCAACTGTCTCACTTCCTCATCTATACACTCTTCTCTAACAAATCAGCTTCCCGTCTGTCTACTTCTGAGTGGTGATGTCTGAACATGCAGATGCTGCTCTTATATGTGACAGATACTCTGTATGTGTGTATTTTCCTCTATGTGGCTTGGTTATCTGATTCAAACCTATAGAGTAGCTATGTAGGAGTGTATTTTCTGAGCTATGTAGGGGTTATATTTTGTGCATTGTGAGAAAAGTAAAATTAAAATTAGGGCTGTGATAATAATCCGGGGTGGTGTGGGTTGAAGATTTGCTAAAAGAGCGAAATCTCATTTACTCCTGCTGTCTGATTGTCAGGAGGTAGAGTCAGAAACAAAATTACAACACAAACTAATAGATAAACATCCGTGTGAAGTCTGCTACTCTGGCTGAATGCTAATAAATGAAAAAAGACATTGTGTATTATGGTTAAACAGATATTAATTTAGATTCATAGCATGAGTTCAGGAGAAAATTCCAGTTTTAAGAATAGACACAGATGAAACTATTGCAATATTATTTAATTGTGCACAGTATTTTGGTTATTTACTGGATCTAGCAAGTGTTTAATTCCTGAACTTTCCAGACACAAGTTCAAGTTGACGTTATTTGCATATCAATCTTTGGGTGATAGGTTCGGTTGGTAAGATTCATATTTTTTCCCCAGGATGAGGTCACTAAAGGTTTGATAGGTTATTATTTTCAAGGATTCGTCTCTGAATGTATGAAGCTCCGCCCCAAGGATGTATGATGATCGGAAGCCGGTTTTCCAAACGGGTTTTTCTCAGCGACTTTATATCCTATTGTCATGTCTTAATGCTCTTCATAACGTTTTGGTTATATGTACAAAATAAAGGAATAACTATTACCTTTGAACATTAATCAGGCTAATAACTCAAGACATTGATTAATAACTCTAAATACTATTCGAATCAATGTAGACTGTAACTGTAAACTTTTTTCACCTGGTAACAGGTCAGTTTTTGCAGTCTATTCTTTGCCAGTGAGGATATAGTGCAAAAAGTGACCTGTTACCAGGTGAAAAACATTTTTCAGTATTGCAAAATCAATACAATAAACCTATTGTGTGACATTTTTACTCATCACTCATTAATACTCATCTGCCAATTGAAAAAGATTATCTCAAGCCTAAAACAAATTAAGATTCAGGACTTGCCCTTGCAGTTCATTTCAAAAGTAGAAATTTAAAACATAAATAGTTGTATGAATTGCTTATTTATCGATTGTAGGATGGTAATGTTGACAGTGAAGGCAAACAGTTTCACATAGAAGAAGCCCGTCTTTGTCAACCCAAACCAATCCAAACAGAGCCTGAACATCAATACTATTAGTCATTTGCATGATATCACAGGTTTGAATAACATAACAAAGAGACCCGGGCAAGTGGAAACATCTCTGTGACCGAAGGTTGCCATGACTCACTACTTCTCTAACACGTGAAACTAATCAGAGCTACTGCTAATAGCAAAATAACAGTATTGTGATGGATGATGATCAGGCCATAAAGGTCATACATCTTTTTTTATGTATTCTTCAGTTCACTGTGAGGAGGACAATGGATCTGGAGTTACTGAAAAGGAAAGCACTGAAGAGCAGATCTGTGAGTGATGCTTGAATTACCCATAATGCAAAAGTGGTCAATTGCATCCGAATTAACAATTGTACACATTTTTTCCCACACAAATGAATTTGTGTAAATACAAATTTATGTTCATATAAATATTTGATTCTGTTTGGTCAAAAAGTGTTGGTCAGACACTCCTTGCGATTACAACCTGGTTCAGAACAGTAAAGTATTTGTAGGCATTTCAATAATGATTTATTTTTATGTCACTTATTTAGCAACGACTGTACCACACACTTCTCTTGTGACTGGTATTACACCGAACAGCATCTTTACAGGTAAAAAAAATAAAACAATACAAGCATAATATATTATTATTATCTATACAAAGTGAACAATTTGAATGCAATGCATCTAGGTTACATTATAAATTATATGGTCAAAAGATTGTGGACACCTGACCATAAGATTAACATGTACTTTTTGAAACTTCCCATTTCACTTTTATTTCCTATAAAAAAAATTCCACTTTTCTGGGAAGATGTTCCACTAGATTTTGTTGTGTGGTTATGGAGATTTGTGCTCATTCACCCAAAAGGGTGTTGGTAAAGTCACGGGAGGAAGCCTGGGGTTCAGTCAGCATTCCAAATAATCCCAAATGTGTTTTTTATTCCAACTGTTCAATACCATATTGCCATGGAGCTGGTGTTTTGCACATCAGCATTATCATGCTGGAACAGGTTTAAAGTTCAAGTTTAGGGAAAATTTTATGCCAGCACATCCACAGAAATCCTATACAAGTATTTCCATTTGACTCTGTGGTAAGTATTTGGGGAAGAACCACATATGGCTGGAAAGGTCAGGTGTCCCACTTGTCCATATAGTGTATGCTTATATTATTAATATTATTGTATCATTATTGTATCAATATATTATCTTTTAACTACACTTATGTTTATCTCACCATGAGTCATGAATAACATTTCCAAAAAAACCCCATTTCTTTTTGGTTTTTGGGTATGAAGGTATAAAATGGCTAAACACAAATCAATGGAAAATACAGTACAAAGATAGAAGAGTGGGTGGGTGTGTGGGTGTACTGGCCTCAATTAACTCTTTATGTATCATTATAGGTTGTCAGTTTTTTCCAGCACATGCAAAATGTACAAATAGTTTTTTGAGTCATGTTAACCGAGGTTGTTTATTTGAATTTTATACTGTTATGGGAAAGGTGTGATAATCAGTTTTGCTCAGTTTGTAGATAATCATCCTCAAGCAGAATCAGAATCAGGATACTTTATTGATCCTATAGTTAAATTGTTGGGTTGCAGTTGCTCACAGTAAAATTAAAGTAAAAATTTAAGTCAAATGAAAGTAAAACTTTAGTCCATTGTAGTTTGGCTAGTCATGATTTACTTCACTGCAGTTTAGTTGGACATAGATAAGGGAAGTGGTAGCTCAGGAGATAAGATGATGGATTTCTGAGTGGAAGGTAATGAGTTCAAATCTCAGCACCTTTAAGCTGCTGCTCCTTAACCCCCAACTATTCAGTTATATAAATCAGATAACTTGTAGTTTAATTAGATAAGGGGCATCTGTCAGATGCTTTTATTGTAAAATGTCTTATCTTTGGGAAGTGGTAGCTCAATGGATAAGATGATGGATTTGCAATCAGAAAGTTTAAATCTCAACGCCTTTAAGCTGCTGCTCCTGAGCCTTTAACCCTTAAACCTTTGGACTTCTGATCAGAGTTAAAATCCCTTTAGTATCAAGCTGCCACTGCTGGACTCTTGAGTAACTTTCAACTGCTCATTGTATAAATAAGATGAATATTGCTAAATGCTGTAAAAAAATTTTTATTGTAGTTAAGCTAGTCATTATTTAGCTCAGTGTAGTTTGTCTAATCGTGGTTTTGTTTTAGTTGAACATAGTTTAGTTCACTGTAGTCTGATCATATTTTTGCACTCCACGTTGAATATCATAGTAAAGCTGAAACGATTCTACAGTTGATTGTAAATAGTGCTTATGAACGTTGCTTTACAGATACTATCCACCAGAAACCGGATTCTGGAGATGCTGAAACACAAGCGCAGGTTACTTTGGAGCAGACTTGTGAGTAAATCTGTTACATGCCATTATATATTCTTTAGCACAGTATTTTGACTAGAAATTAATCTAGTTGAATTAATGTATTATTTACACTATCTGAATATGTAGCTAATTAACATTTTTAGAATGATGATTTTCTGCATTTGAAATTATATTAGAAATTATTGTAATAAGTTGTATGTTGTGTTTTGCATAACACCTAGCATAGTAATTATATAGCTTAAATAAAGCAATAAATTTATAAAGTTATGCAACTTGTGTGTAAAATCTAAACAGTGTTAAATCGGATATTTAAAGCAATAAGTTATTGCATGCAAAAACAACTAAAATTTCCATTGTACTAAGAAATTTACCGGTTATTCATTGTGGTAACACTTGTGTCCCACTGAGGGGAACACACAAAGAGGAAATCAACAAGGGCGTGGCATATGATTTCACTTCTGCAATTGCAGTTGTTCAAATTATGTCACAGTGGCAGATGATTACTGTACATAGACAACATGGACAAAAGTCTGTGGTCATTTAACCATAAGATTTATATCCAGTTTCTGAACATCCCATTCCACAATTAGTCTCTATTAGATCAATATTATTATTAGATTATGACAGGACAAATATAGAATTAATGTAAACAAAAATTTGACCTAAAATATATATATATATATATATATATATATATATATATATATATATATATATATATATATATATATATATATATATATATATATATATTTTTTTTTTTTTTTTTTTTTTTTTTATACAATTTATTTATTTTTAAGTAGCAACATTTAGTTTTCATGACAGCTTTGCAAACTCTTGGCATACCCTCAGTCAGCCTCATGAAGTAGTCACCTGGAAGTTGTTTTGTTTTTTTTTTTTTTTTAACAATCTGAAAGATGTTTTCAGAGGTGCTGAATTCTTATAAAACAAAAATTCAGTAAATGTCCATTTAACACCTGTATGTCTAACAAAGTCTAAAAATCTCAAATTTGGACAAAGGACAGTTTTTGACTGATCAAATATCCATTTCTTGTGTTTCTTGGTCCAAGTATGTTTCTTCTGTTTGTTGTTCTCCCAAAGTAATTGTTTCTTTGTTGCAATTCGAGACGCTTTTATATAAATCTGTGGTTTCTGAAGACTGGTGATTCTAATAAACTTATCCTATGCAGGAGAGGTAGCTCTCGATTGTCTTTTCCTGGAACGATCCTCATGGGAGCCCGTTTCATCAAACCATTATACTTTTGGAGACTTTTGCTCTTTGGGATACGTTCAAAATTCTTGAGAATTTTTGGATTGACTGACCTTCATTTCTTAAAGTAATGATGGACTGTTTTGCTCTCTGCTAAACTAAGTGTTTCTTGTCATGATATGGATTTGTACACTAGTTGTAGTAGCACTAATAGGGCTGTTGACTCTGTGCTCATCCTTTCCTTCTGCACAAGACAACCGATGGTCCAAAAAGTATTAAGAGTGCAAGAAATGTCATAACTCTTGACAAGACACACCTGTGAATTTAAAACTTTTCCAGGTGACTACCTCATGAATCTGATGATAGAATGCTGTGAGTTTGCCAAGTTGTCATTACAGTAAAATTTATCTACTTTTGACAATGTAAAAATATAGAACATACTCTGGGTTGTTAATTCTATATTATTATTCTATACATGTTCTTTCCCTGAAGAAGAAAGTCTGTCCGGACGTTTGACTGGTACTGTATATGTGTATGTATGTATGTATGTATGTATGTATAAATAGACAAACAGACAGACATACAGACAGACAGACAGACAGACAGACAGATAGACAGACAGATAGATAGATTTGCTTAGCTTAAGGAAGTTATTGACTATTGTCAAATTAGTTTTATTGAAAGACTTTTGACGATGGATTGCAATCTTACATATTCCATATCCACTACCAAAACCAGAAAAGAAAGGGGGAAAAAAACCACATTACAAAACATCCGTTAGAAGTTCTGTATATATTACGTTGTAAAGTATGCTAAACAAAAATATTAAAACATCACTTATGATGCATCAACTAATTGAGTTTCCATCAAGGTACCAGAGAAGGTACCAGAGATAGCAAATTTTGTCAAACTGCTCAAATTTGCCCTTCAAACAGTACCTTATTCGTTCCAAATGTAAAGTAAAATCATCTCTCCAAGCCATAGCTTACAGGTAGGAGCCACATTTTTCTTTTAGAATATGGCAAAATCAAATATCTTGTAGGAAAAAAAATAAAACTGTGGGACAAATCAACATCTACCGAATTACATTTGTCACAAAAAGGAG
>JBCEWE010000287.1:3950000-4097500 GCA_039877035.1 Silurus lanzhouensis
GCGTAATTTATAGTGTTACTTAATGTCATTCAATGGGGGTGAAAAAGGAGGCAAGTGCGGATAAGATACAAATACAAACAAAATCATTGGGTATATAGAATTGCAAAAAGCTGAACCTGATCATGGAACTGAACAACATTTACATGCAGTGGTCCATTCCCTACCTTCTCCCAAAAGAGGAGGGGTAAATAAAGGAACCCCTAAACACCGAATATACTCCTTACTCTGTTTTTGTGCCTTTGCATAGTCAATCATGAAAGACTGATGTGAGACAAACTGTGAGGTGCAAGCTGAGATGGGTGGGTAATGTATTCCCAAGGTTCAAGGAATGATCCTCACACAAAAATGTTTTCATGAAATAGAATGCCTTCTTGTATTTAAAAATTCATGTTTACATAGAGTAGATACCAGCAATGTCGGAAAAGTCGGCTGTCCCAATACGTTTTACCACATAGCTTCTAAAACAATGTCTAAATTTGTTTCTTATATGTTTAAAATTGCGTTCACAATACTACTACTACGTATAATAATATTACAGTAATCCCCCATTATGTTCCAAAACCGCCTGCGATAAACAAAAAAACGCGATAAATCCCAAAAACTCTTTTTTTTTTTCTTTTTTTTTGTTTAAGCTGTAAATCATCCTCCCACACTCTTTAAACACACAGAGAAAACATTTGCAAGAATATAGTGAGAAAATCTTTGTGTAAATTGGTAGAAATACATTACACTTTATCACATGTATAGTGAGTACATGTACTGTACAGTATACAGTTCTGTAGTGGCGTAGCCTATGTGTGGTTTCTCTGCTTGTTTATTGGCTAAAGTGTCCTATGATGACAAAAAAGAAGCTGAGACAAATTAGTTATGTTGCAAATGCAATTCCGTGATCAACCGGGGGCGTGAGATTGGAACCGCTGTAAAGTACTTAGCATGATATATACTATGTTAATTATGTCTAGTTATGGATTCTAGATTGATTATACACTGATCAGGTATAACATTATGACGGTTAAAGTGAAAAACACTGATTATCTCTAGCAAAAAAAAATGGGGATGTTTGACAAGGGCCAAATTGTGATGTCTAGATGACTGGGTCAGAGCATCTCAAAAACTGCAGCTCTTGTGGGATATTCCTGGTCTGCAGTGGTCAGTATCTATTAAAAGTGCTCCAAGTAAGGAACAGTGGTGAACCAGCGACAGGCTCATGTGCGGCCAAGGCTCATTGATGCACATGGGGAGTAAAGGTTGGTCCGTGTGGTCCTGATCCAACAGATGAGCTCCTGTAGCTCAAACTGTTGAAGAATTGAATGATGTTAATGCTCGATGGGTCAGAACTGTTTTGGGAGCAAAAAGGGGACCAACACAATATTAGGCAGGTGGTCATAATGTTATGCAGAATGTTATGTTGAAAATGTCTTACTCTTGTTTTATCAGGTTATCAAATAGTCACATTGACACCCTATTTCCTCATTATTATTTTTTACTTCCACACTCGACCCAGTGTTTAGTTTATTGTGAAATACATCTGTTCATGCTCAGCGTGACAACGAGCAAAGCTTCGACGGACCCCAACGAGCACGATGGATGGGAAAAACTGTTTCTGTAGCTCGGCAAGATATGCTGGAACTATTCCATACAGAGAGTAGAGTTCAATTCAGAACATAACAAACACCCAGTGTAGCTTGGATAAGGCTCTGATAATGATACTCTGATAATTATATTGTGTTTTTACATTTGATCAATTCCCCCTCACCAAAACAAAAAAAGGAGGGGAATATTAAACTAGAAATGCACATTGTCAACCTCCAACACTGGAACAGATTAGCGCTCGATATGAGAAGTTAGCCGAGAGACTTCCTGCTGTGACATGCTGATAACCGGCACCAGATGGATTTCATTTGTCTGATTTTCCCTTTCCAAACTTCTGTCTTCCTGGCACTGAGTCCTCATTAATCCGAGCTTAAATCGCAGGATGCACTTTGTACGGAGGTTATCTCCAGCCAAGATCCTCTTCTTCACTTCCACAATGTTGTGATAAATGATAGGACATACAGTAGATGCTCTGTATTTCTAAAACGAAGTACAAACGCGGTTCATTTGCAATTCATGTCCTGATAAACACACAGAACAATAAACACTCATTCATCAGGCATGCTCTGTAGGTTAACATCTACAAAAAGATGAAAAATATATTTAGCTATGAATAATTACGCTAATTTTAGCTACTTTGATTTTATACTCAAGGTAAGGAAAGAGCACAAGCTAGCAGTGGCTTTTCGGGAACACTTTATCTTCTGCAATTGTAATGATTACAAATGATTCATAATTCCACACTGACAGCAACATATTGTATTTCTCTCTCTCTGTCTCTCTCTCTCTCTCTCTCTCTCTCTCTCTCTCTCTCTCTCTAGCACTCTCTCTCTCTTTCTCTAGTTCTTGTATCAATTATTCCCAAAGCATTTACATCAGCTTTTATCACATCAATCACTCAATAACCTTCCATTAAGCAGCGTCTCATATTCTACTATGACCTAATGTGTAATTTAGAAATATTTTAATGAAGATCAGGGTTTCGACAGGGTGGACAGTAAAGAAATGAATGTAATTCGTTAATGTAGTTTTTTCACGTATTTGTACTTTACTGAAGTATTTCCATGTGGGAAGACTTTTACTTTAACTTCACTACATTTCATGGTCATATTTTTTTTACTCAACTACATTTTGCAAAAGGAGTTTTTCCTTTTTATTTATGAGTGGGTAAAAACTTAGAGAAGTTATATAATGCACAATGTGTGTAAGGTACAATATGTGTAGAGAATGTAGGATATAAAAATGTATAATGTACACCCAGATGATATATAGATATGAGTATAGTCTAGGATATAAAATGAATTATATGTAGAATAAATTAATAGAATGATTGAATAGAATAATATTATTATATAGAGAATAATTGTCCAGAATGATATAGAATGTGCAGAGTGGAGCAGAACTGCATGATGTGTAGTGGAATCAGTAAAGTATCAGTGGTGTTCAGTTCAGTAGGTTGATGGTAGATGAAAAAAAAAACCCTGGCCTTGAATATGTTGAATATGGCCCTCTTGACTATAATTGAACAATCAAATCCAATTTAATTCATTTTTATTTGTATAGCGCTTTTATTTGTATAGCGCTTTAGCAGTTTTACACAAATAGAGTGATAATAAAAGATAACAAAATCCAAAAATACTTGAACAAAACATGAATGATCATCCATTTAAAAAAATATTTCTAGGGTAGAAAAGCAGTCAACAGGTTCCACCGAGATTTGAACTCGGATCGCTGGATTCAAAGTCCAGCGTGCTAACCATTACACCATGGAACCATGACACTAGTAGGAAACTAACAAATACTGCCTGCTATAGCAGTGTCTCCCGTCTTACTAATGTCAGAGACTAATAAGTTATAATATTAACAAGGTCTTCACTATTCTTCCCCACTGAAAATCCAAGATTGAACCAGAGAGCTTTGAATCCTCATTCTAATGCTCTCCCAATGTGAAATCTGATCCCAAGTGGTCACTGGGGACACATTTGACAAGTGTGAACATCTCAGCTGTCTGTTTGTCTGCAGAGAGATGTTCCACCTGGGTGTGAATAAAGCCTATTACACCAAGGAACTAAAACACCATTGAAGTTTAGTGTCCACTTACTGAATCTACTGAGTTATAACCCACTGTCAGGGAAATTCTAAAGGAAACTGCGTCGTTACTACCGAAAGGTGAGCTGTATAGTTTGATTTTCAGTCTAACTCTCGATGTGAATGCTACGGTTAAGAGCGGTTGACCAAATTGTAGAATATAATCTTTCTTCAGTAGTAAAAAATAAGTTAAAGCTTTATGTTCCACTGAGTTTTGAACTTGGATCACTGGATTCAATGTCCAGACGGCTAACCATCATACCATGAGCTGATGTGAAGCTAGCATATACCAACATATACAGTCTGCAATAGCAGTGACTCCCTTCTCACTAACATCAGGGACTAAAAAGTTATGATATTAACAAAGTCTTCACTATTCTTCAATACTGAAAAATCCAAAAAGTGATCCATATTTCACTTAACCAGAATTTTGACATACCAAACTATTCTAAACTAGAAATAGGCCAAAATAGTAATGAGTAATCATCAGATCTTCACTCTAAGTCTCTCTAAACTGTTATTTTGCCTAAAACACACAAGAGACTTTACATAATCACGAAAAACTGAAAAAATTATCTGTTTTCGTCTTATCACTAACGTCAGAGACTGAGCACTCCATTCAGTACAAAGGTCTTCAGTAAAACATTCTCCCAAATTCGATATTTTTTGCCCAAACAAGTGGAGGTTTATCCACTAAACTCGGAAAAAACCCTAGAATTGTGACATACTAAAACCACACATAGCGCAAACAATGACCCAGGGAATTTCAGAGCTTTAGTTTAACACTCACAACTGAGATATTTCAGGAAATAAGTATAAGAACTTCAACATATGAACCAAAATACACAAATTACATGTGTGATCATTTCTGTCTAGCTACTATGAAAAACTCATGTGTACTGTAAACAATGTTCAGGAAACAACTAAACTGGAAATATTTCCCATGCTGAAAAAGAAATTGAATTTGCTTGAACAGGATTGAATTTCAAAGAGATAATGTCACTTATAAATAAAATATCAGAGAAAAGAATTTTACACTTTAAATATTAAATTAAAAAATTTTTTTTTTTTACTGAGGAATGACCAATATAATGCACATTTAGAGCTAAACTTAATCGGTTCAATCTGTTTCTCTTTCTGTCCCCTTGGTAAAAAAGTGTTAAGTGAATCACTTAATTTGATTAGAAATCATAGTAGGAATTCCAATTTGGTGAAAAAACAAACAAACTTGCTTAATATACAGCATAAAATTATAGTTCAAGTGAGTTTAGCTAACTGTTAATTGACTGGGATGTTTTTTTCTCGCTATTGTTGGGTGCTAACCATTGCATTAATCAGCACAGCACACTACTCCAGTAGAGCTCTCTGGGCCAAATATACAAACGACAAAGCAGCGTGACTGGATTTCTTTGCTTAAAATGTTTAGAACATTTGTAAAAACCTCTTAAAATCTCTTCATGAGATATTTTATAGTGTTGCAGATGACAGTAATTCAAGTGAACTCAAATGCTAAAGATGTTTATTTTAATAGCCACGGTCACCTTCCTGCTTCCTGTTTCCCAATGCCACAATCGTCCCCAATCTATATATATATATATATATATATATATATATATATATATATATATATATATATATATATATATATATATATATGTATGACTAAACGATTCCCTCTGTTTTTTCTTTGTTTTTACAGAATTGGAATTGGAGCCAATTCTCAGTGTACAGAGTTTATGTGCATTGCAGTTTCTTTAAGATTCCAAGCTTTTTCTAATCTCATATACAGACCTCCTGTTTAGCTGCAGATGGCCTACTGCCAGGCTAAATGCCATACTTCTCTCTCTCTCTCTCTCTCTCTCTCTCTCTCTCTCTCTCTCTCTCTCTCTCTCGCTCTCTCTCTCACACACACACACACACACACACACACACACACACACACACACACACACACACACACACACACACACAGACATTCTTTAGGGCTTCAGTGCAGCTTAAGGTATTTAATGTGGCAACTTAGCATGAGGAGAGAGTTCCAGTATGCAGAACCCCTGTAGAAAAATAACATTTCTCAGTGTTTAAAAACTGCTAACAAATATGTTTTTGGATCCTTTTTTTCAAAATCTCAGTTACAAAACATACATTACTTGAGGGTCATAGATTTTCAAGTACGCAAACGTTTACACACTGGGCTGTGAAAAAAATTTATTTGTAAGTGAGCATTTGTGAGAAATTTCCCCACTGTGGGACGAATAAAGGTATATCTTATCTTATATATGTACTGTACCCAACAAAAGATTGGACACACCGTCCGTTGTTTGTGTTTATTTTTTATTATTTTCCATTGTTTTAATACTGAAGACATCCAAACTATGAAATAACACGTATGGAATGATGAAGTAAACAAAAACATGGTAATAGCACAGAATATGTTTTATATTTTTTAAAGTTGAAAAGTCGTTTTGCTTTTATGACAGCTTTGCACACAATTTTGGCATTCTCTCAGTCAGCCTCCTGAGGTAGTCACCTGAAATGGTTCTCCAAGAATCTTTGAGGAATTCCCAGAGGTGCTGAGTGCTTGTTGGCTACTTTTCCTTCACTCTTAGGTCTAACTCATCCCAAACCATCTCAACTGGATTTAGAGCCGGTGACTGTGGAGGCCAGTTCATTTGATGCAGCACTTACATAAGTTGGAGGTGTGTTTGGGGTCATTGTCCTGTTGGAAATGGCATGAAATGGCATGTTGTTGCAAAATGCTGAGATAGCCATGCTGGTTAAGTGTGTCCTACATTTTGGTGACCAACAGTGTCAACAACTAAGCACCCCCACACTATTACACTACCCCTCCATGCTTCACAGAGAACCACACGTTCATGAACCATTTGTTCACCTTCTCTAAGTTTAACAAAGACCAAACATCTCAAATTTGTACTCATCAGACCAAAGGACAATTTTCCATTAATCTAAAGTTCATTCCTGGTGTTTTTTGGCCCATGCTTTGTTGTTCTTCTGAAGTAATGGGTTCCACCTTGAAGGCCTGACACATACATTCTCTTCTGAAAAATAGATGTTGAAATAAATCGGCTACTTGAACTCAGAGAAGTATTAATGTAAATCTGCGGTTTCTAAGGCTGGTAATTCTAATAAACTTATCCTCTGCAGAAGAGGTACCGCTTCCTTTCCTAGGACATAAAATCAAAGAATATCTGTTTTTTTTCCTGGGTTATTTATGATGTTTTTATTTACGACAAAATTTCACATGTTATTTCATAGTTTAGATGTCTTTAGTTTTAATGTACAATGTTGAAAATAATAAAAATAAAGAAAAACAACTGAAGGAGAAGGGATGCCCAATCTTATGCCTGGTACTGTATGTATGCAATTGTGCAATCTTATGAACATTTAAATGCTAATAAAAAAAATAAATATATGCAATAACTCTTTTTATTAATTTTTGTATTTTTCTGGTTAATAATACTTTTTTTTATTAAACAATGCACAATACCGCTTTTTATCCATTTTTTTAAACCTTATTTTTTTTTATTATAATTTTTTTTTTTTTATCTTTCATAAAAAAAAAAAAATTATAATAAAAAAAAATAAGGTTTAAAAAAATGAGAGTAAAAAGCTGGTATTGTGTATGTTGTAGTATGTTTTATGTAGATGTAAGTAATAGTGTTTATATAAATGTATTTTATGTGTAGTATGTATGGTGTAATATATGTATGTATGTATGTATGTGTTTATGTATGTATGTATATATGTGTGTTTATATATATGTATGTATGTATATATGTATGTGTGTATGTATGTATGTATGTATGTATGTATGTATGTATATATGTATGTATGTATGTGTGAATGTATGTATTATGTATGTGTTATGTATATTTGTGTGTGTTTCCAGTAATAAAATTTCTTCTAAATTCTAAACTTTTTTTGTCTACGATTAAAGGTGTCCATGTTAAAATACTTTTTTTTTATTAAACAATGCGCAATACCGCTTTTTTATCCATTTTTTTAAAACCTTATTTTATTTTATTTATTTATTTTTTTTAAATCTTTCATAAAATCTTCTGTCACCAAAACAAATTCCTTGTAAGTGAAAACATAATTGGCAATAAAGATCTTTCTGATTCTGATGTTTGTATGTGTTTATGTATGTATGTATGTATGTATGTATGTATGTATGTATGTATGTATGTATGTATGTGTTTATGTATGTATATATGTATGTGTTTATATGTATGTATGTATGTATGTATGTATGTATGTATGTATGTATGTGTTTATGTATGTATATATGTATGTGTTTATGTATGTATGTATGTATGTATGTATGTATGTATGTATGTATGTATGTATGTATGTATGTGTTTATGTATGTATATATGTATGTGTTTATATGTATGTATGTATGTATGTATGTATATATGTATGTGTTTATGTGTGTATGTATGTATGTATGTATGTATGTATGTATGTATGTATGTATGTGTGTTTATGTATGTATATATGTATGTGTTTGTGTGTGTATGTATGTATGTATGTATGTATGTGTTTATATATATATGTATGTATATATGTATGTGTTTATATATGTATGTATGTATATATGTATGTATGTATGTATGTATGTATGTGTGTTTATGTATGTATATATGTATGTGTTTGTGTGTGTATGTATGTATGTATGTATGTATGTATGTATGTATATATGTATGTGTTTATATATATGTATGTATATATGTATGTGTTTATATATATGTATGTATGTATATATGTATGTATGTATGTATGTATGTATGTATGTATGTATGTATGTGTGTTTATGTATATGTATGTATATATGTATGTGTTTGTGTGTGTATGTATGTATGTATGTATGTATGTATATATGTATGTGTTTATATATATGTATGTATATATGTGTAGTATGTATGTATGTATGTTGTATGTATGTTTATGTGTGTTTATGTATGTATTATGTATGTGTTTTTATATGTATGTATATATGTATGTGTTTATATATAGTATTGTATATATGTATATGTATGTATGTATGTATGTATGTATGTAGTATGTATGTGTGTTTATGTATTTATGTTGTTTTGTTGTGTATGTATGTATGTATGTAGTATGTATATATGTTGTTAATATATGTATGTATATATGTATGTTTATATATTGTATGTATATATGTATGTGTTTATATATATGTATGTATGTATATATGTATGTATGTATTATGATGTATGTATGTATGTGTGTTTATGTATGTATGTTAAAATTAAAGTGATAAGTAGTAAATTATGGAGTCAAATTAGAAACGAATCAAGCAATTTTTTTGTGTTTTAGAAAAGTTTCTAATTTGCATAATTTACTACTAATCACGCCGTTAACCATTCGCGCATGCGCAATGTCTAAGCTCAGGACGCCGTCGGCACGCATGCGTGAAAACGGTGGGAGAATTTCGTGTGCGGGGAAAAAAAGGGGGGGCGTGGTCGCGTTTCTTCGACGTCATCATCCTGAGACTGTGGAAAAGAAGCGTTTTTGTGCTCAGTGTGTATGTGTGTGAGTCCCCGTGTTCGGCTCGGTGTTGACCTGCGACGGATTATTATAATGTTATAGTTATTTTTTAATTATTTTTTTAAATTCACGGCGGGTTTTTTTAAACACGTAACGGAATTATTATTATCATTATATATATATATTTTTATACTCTTCCCAGCCGAGTGGAATGTGTGTTGCCGTACACACCTCTGTGGATGGATATAAATAGGATCCGCGGTGTGCGTGAGTGAGCGGGACTGGGTTTTTTATCTCCTGTGCTAGCTTACATGTTGGTGATTATTACTAGCATTTCAAGCCCGTGAAAGCGTGTTGCCTTGGCTACGACCCGCCGAGGGGGGAATTTTTTTTCTTCCGAAGACCGGCGTATGTGCACCGGAAGGAGCCCCATCTCCTGAACCACGCGCTGCCCTTGTGTCCCCCCTTTCCGCCTTGTTATTTAAAGGTAAACAAACATTCAATATTTTAATTATCCTTCACAAGCGCTTACTTTGTAAATAACACCTTCTCATGCCCATGTTGTGCTCATATGGTCCTCCAAAAAGCACTTGGATTCCTTACCAGTTTTCCCAAAGCCCACATGACGGGGCTGTATTCCAAATCGGGGATTGTTTCCTGTATATGTCCTACACTTTCTATAAAATTAAATGGATTTTCATTAGCACTGGAGTGCCCTAGGGTGATCTCTAAGTAGCCGTTTAGCATCAGGTTCAGCTAGCCTTTAGCCTTCTCCATCATTATGGTGGCAATGCTAACGTTCATAGCTCATAAAGGACAGGGCTGTGTGGCTAGCTAGCACAAGATACACTTTCCTACACTACACACTGAAAACCGAGAATAAATTTGTTTTTACGTTGTTTTTATCTTGTTTAAAATCAGGTTAGTTTATTACCCTTATTGATTTTAAAAGTATAAATAAAGACCTAGCTCAGTTAGCTTAGAAGCTAATGCTATTTAGAAGGAAGAGGTAATAGTGGTTGTATGTTTTTTTTGACCTAGAAATGTGTTTTTAATTGTAATTTCCTGCAAAAACTTAGCATTTTGTGCCCAGGGTAAAATTTGTATAAAAACAAATAAACCCGAGGCTGATGTTTTATTGCTAGTGTTTAGGCTAAGAGTGGCTAGCTGATGTTAAGCCTTGGTGTTAATTACGTGTATGAATAATTAGTTATAAGTCAGGAGTAATGATAAACACGGACTTTCATAGCTTTATTCCACTTTTTGTTTAGTCTTTGGGGCACAAGAGGACACACTTTTAATGCATTGTAGCCTTTTAGCTTAGCTTAGCTGCCATGGTATTAGCCAGCTAGCTTCATTATGCCTTTTCTTTCAGCTTGACATGTAAACTGTTCTTTGGGTGTTTACGTGCTTTTTTTTTATTTCATTGAACAAGTGCTGGTGCATACACTTTAAACTGAGGTGTGAGTGTGTGTGTGTGAGTGTGTGAGAGTGAGAGTGTGTGTGAGAAGCAACAAGCTGGTGGAAGTCTGAGCTTCTGAATTCACCCTCATATTTAAAGCATCTCAGTCACTTTCAATAGGTAGATCCGGACCATCCAGTAGATCCCGAGCTGTATCCCGGGAATACTGAACACCAGTATCGGACACACCGCAGTCATATAGCATTGCTTGTTATTGGGCACTAGGAGGAAACCAATGTACCCAGAGGAAACCCAGGCACTTGGAGAGTGGAAGAAACTCTGAACGGATTCAAAGCTTCAAATGCACACAGTTTTGGATGAAAGTACACAAACCATGTAGTCGAGTTAAAGTAGATACACTCAGTAAAATATGACTCCAGTAACAGAAAGTGTCCCTTTAAACTTTCACTTAAGTAAAATTGCAAAAGTATTTGCCTTCAATTGTACTCAAGTATTCAAAGTCCTATTTATTATGGCTTTAATGCTCCTATTATCATTTTTGTCACAAGACTCTTTACTTAATCCACTCGGTTTATGTGAACAAACTGTTACTCTAAACATCACAACCAGTCCATGGTTTCTTGAAGAAAATCACGCAAATAAGACCACGGGTGTTGTGGTGAGTTCGAGTCAGGAGTTTCTTTCATCATTTATTCTTCCCTAAATGTTCTGCTTGTTGTTAAACTGATGCTGAACTGTATGTTTGTGGTGAGTAGATACACCAAGCGCCAATCAGAGCAAGTTTAAAACAGAGCGCACGCTTTCCCCTGACTGGTGTAGTGCTGCGTGCTTAATCAGTTCAGTTTTAATCCGATCATAAATAAAAAGAAACAACTGAAGTTGAGTAAAGAAATAAGATATTTGTCTAAAATATAGTAAAGTAAAAGTCTCCCCAAACAGAAATACTCCAGTAAAGTACAGATACACATTAACAAATTAGTTATTTAATTACTGTCCACCACTGCTTGTTGAGCGGCTTGCATTTTTTTTCTCCTTTCCTTTTATTTTTTACTTGCATATTCACTCCTGTGCAGTGCATATTGGTGATACTCCACCATATATTACACATTATCTGAAGAAAAATGGAGCGTGATCACATGACCTTGTGAGGAGTTCAGTAGAAAAGTAAATTAATGTTTTTTATTATTTGCAGCTTCAGTGTTTGAATCGTGTTGTATTTTAATGGAATTGTTTTTTTTTCCTTTGACCTATGTGTATATAGTGCATAGCGTATACGGGAATCGCGACAAAAGCATGAGCTCCCCTCGTTCTTCCGAGTCGCGTTAAACTCCCCTCGTTCTTCCACTTCACTTAAGAGACGACTTGTTCAAAATAAATCATCACTAATCAGCGGTTTGTCTCATGCAGATCTCAAAGTGGAAGTGTGTATAATCTCGATTTTGAGAAACAGGGTTTGTCCCCAAGAGCTGCAGCTGTAATTGTCCACACCGTCCTGTTCTCATTGTGCCACGTGTGCAGGTACGCAAGAGTGCTGCCGCACATATCACTTGATTGGAGTTCTGCTCGTACATGTAACTGTAAATGACTCGCATGTGCACAATAACTTTTCTGATCATGGATTTTTCCGAAAATGTCTTAAAAGAAGAAAAAAACACTCGCATTTATTTGAACCCTAAGGAAAAGTAGCGGTTTGATTTTTTAGGTGTCCAAAGTCAGACGTAGAGGTCAGCGAGTTTCGATTTTGAGATGCCGGCTGCTGCGTCGACGATAAGAAAAAGCGGTTAAACGAATCGGCTAAACTTGCGAGAGAGCCAGAAAGTCAGGGAGGTTTTCACACACTCTGTGGGCTTTTTATAGTCCGAAGAGTAATGATTTCCCCAAAGAGCACCAGTTCCCTTTTTGAGCGTGGGTTCCTTTTGCGCGTTCCGTCTCCCTCGCGTCGTTTTAGGGAGCGTTTCCTCGCGGCTCTCGAGGGAGATCGGAATCTACATCCGGATTTCTGCGGACGATTTCCTAGTGCAATTTAGAAAAATTGTAACTATAAAAATGGCTGACTGTATTAGAACGCATTGGGACATCACGATATTTGCCCCTTCAGATTCTTCCTCAGAGCCTTGTCACGGCCGAACGTGTCGATGTGCAAATAATTATTGATTTTGAGTATACAAGGAATCGCAATACAGTTTGCAGCGGGACCTCAGGATCTTCAGCGAGTTTGAATTTGGGGGAAAAAACGTAAAGCTTCATTCTTCATTCGGGTGTGCAGAGGTTTGTAGCGACCTCTCAGGGTAGAGCAGACTAGAGTCAGAAAGTAACAGTAGCTACGGTTTATATAAAAGTGCTACAGCTCCTTGTCTAAATTCAAGCTCCTTTGGTTCTGTCCTTCCAGTAATTACCATAATTTCCGGACTATAAAGTGCACCCTTATATAAGCCATTGAATTTTACAAATATTTTTAACATAAATAAGCCGCACCTACAGTGAAACTAATGAACTTTACACAGGCTTTACCGAAAGACAGTGTCTGTTACACGGTGTAACGGGTAAAATATGTTGTGGCTTCTTTAAGAGCATAGCATCATTTTGGGAACAGCACGTCACTGCATTCTTCCGGTATTACAATATTATTATTATGTGTGTGCGTGTGAGACTGTGGATTATGTGCTCATTATTTTCTGATGCTCATTTCTAAGTTTCTTTGACTAACCCATTACGCTGTTGCCAAGAAAAATAAAAAAAGCACGAGTTTTGGAAACCTGTCTGTGCTCATATGATTTCTGTTGCAACTGGAGTTAGTGAGCTCTCCCTTCACCCAGACTCAACGCGTTACAACGGCTTGTATCTAAACAGTAGCCGACCAAGTAAGTCATTGTTCACTGTCTTCCTCCTTTCTTTCACAACTACAGTGGTACCTTGACCTACGAGTGCATTAATGTACCAGTTTTCCGAGGTACAAGCGGTCACTGTCGTTTTTTTTGCTTTGTTGCGCGAGCAAAAACGTGAGGTACGAGCTCGAGACGCCGCTGCTAGATGGCGAAGCCAGAAAGCGAAGATTGTGACGGAAATTAAGATAAGCAAAGAAGAAAAAGTAAAAATTTTAAAGTTTAGGGATACGTAGTATACAGGAGTGATAGTAAAAAACGAGTTTTCCCGCCGCTTATCGCCTCTACCCCCCCTCCACACACACACACACCCCCCACCGGCGTTTTGTGAAAGTTTTTCTCCCGATGCCGTGCAGCTCAGAACACAGGTGAGGTGCGATTTTATTTTTTATTTTTTCGTTTCCGTTCAGAAATTTCATTGGTCTAATGTTATGGGGCTCAGTTTTTTTGGCTTGAAGTTTGTGAAACCGGGAAAAACCCAGGAAAAATCCATAAATTAGCCGCTTCGTTGTTTAAGCCGCGGGGTTCAAAACGTGGGGAAAAAAGTAGCGGCTTATAGTCCGAAAAATACGGTAGATTAGATTTGACTTTGAAATTGCACGTTATGGTACAAGGCAACGGAATACAGTTAACATCTAACCAGAAGTGCATTAATATTATTGTTATACATTATATAATATACGTTTACCGTATTTTCCGGACTATAAGCCGCTACTTTTTTCCTACGCTTTGAACCCAGCGACTTAAACAACGAAGCGGCTAATTTATGCATTTTTCCCGGTTTCACAAACTTCCAGCCAAAAAAAATGATCCCCATAACATTAGACCAATTAAATTGCCGAATGGGTTCAGGTAAACCAATGAAACTCTTTATATTAAATCGCGCTCCCACTGAATCAGGCCGCACCACATCATAAATATGAATGGGGTTTCTCTGACGTTTGACCTGCCGCTCACTCGGACTGTCTACAGGAAATGCGAATCTTTGTAAAATTCAGTGGGTGCAGCTTGTATTTGGGTGCGCTTAATAGTCCGGAAATTACGGTGCATCAAATAGAAATAAACAGTACACAGAAATGGGATTATATAGAATTCGTATGATGGTCATGTATATCGCAGTGTAGGGAGATTTTGCACTATACGTCACAGGCTTTTGGGTTAAAACAGGTCTCCGTCTACACCAGCTCGTTCAAGCATCTCTGCATGTGTGAGACGTTTAACTCTGTTTAAACCCGAAAGCAGCACAGCAGCTGCACGACGTCTTCACAGATTTTAGATCATTTTCTTTTCGACGACGCAAAAACAGGTCACGTTCGCGATTAAGACCTGCTATAAGGACCGGAGGGACGCCGTTAATCGGAACAAAAGCGGCACAGGTCGTTCGTGCGGAGCACGCGTACGCTTTTAGTGTGTTCACGTGTCCTCAACACGCCGTTACGGCTTGTTTTAGGGACTGAAACCTTTGTATGTGCTTACGGGTTACTAGAACGAGGCATTTCGCACGTCCTGAGACGTTCCTTCAATCCTGCACTGAGATAATGACGTGATCCTGAATGTGCATGATTTTATGAATTATATAACCCCTCTGTCTGATCGGTGTAGTTCCTCTTCTGGCTAATAATAACCAGCTATGATGTCATTATGACCAAAAGCATGATGCTCCTCATCACGCATCGTGCTCACGTCCCAGTTTAGAACGTCAGGGTGCGTAAGGATGACTGGCTTCCAAATCGTGCGATTCATCACCGGTTTGAAAAGTCGCGCATGCAGCGATTGTTCATGAAGGGTGAGGATCCACACACACTTCCATACGCAGCGGGTGCTGTGGCATGAATAATGAATTGGCCTTAATGTTAGGATGATTAGTTTACAACGTGAGGCCTCACAGTGTCACCTGAAAGTTGTTAAGGCTCACTGTGAATAAAGAAGTGTGTGTGTGTGTGTGTCTATTGGCTTTTCTTTGTTTATTTTGGTTGTCTAAAGGTACATCTGAGCATCTCAGCACAACACACACTCCTCGGTTTTGAAGCAGCTGTTTCCAGAAGTGTTTATTCTGCTGAGATGAAAGAAATGAGAGCGTACATACTGTTTGCTTTCACCTGCGCTCTCTTCATCTGCAGGTGTGTGTGTGTGTGTGTGTGTGTTGGAGGAAGAGAGAGAGAGAAAATTCTGCAAAGTATTCTGTATTTATTTATTTATTTATTTTGGTAAGAGTAAACCATTCTTTTTTTTTTTTTTATCCAAACCTGTGTTTCTTTAAAAAATTAAATAAAGAAAAAAAGAACTGGGGTTTGTTAACCCGACCTCAGCTTTGTACATGTCCGATCGCACGCGTTCAGAGCGGTTTAACATTTTATTTATTTTTAGTCTCGAAGACCGTCGTCAGCTCGAGTGATCATGAGAGCCTTCAGTGGGAGGACGAAATAATTCTTGTTTGATTTTCTGTCATTAAAGCTTCCTATAACCAAATGCTTCTTAGAATTGGACGACGCAACGCAAATATAATCAAGTATTGCCGTATGCTTGGCGCAAAATTTTTCTGGGACGGTTTCATGCTTTCTCTGTCTCTTTGTCCTTGTTTCTTTCTGTCTCTTTCGAGTGTTTTCTCGTTTGTGTGTGTGGTTGGTTTTGAATGGTTAAGCAAGAGGGTGTGAAAGGGAAACCCTCTGTATTGTCTTTTTTTTTTTTTTTTTTTTTTTTTTTTGTGTATTGTCCCCCCCCCCACACTTCTGTCTCTCTCTCACACACACACACACAGTCTGACCCAAAGTACCCTTTCCCTTTAGGGCCCAGACTTCTGTCTCCTGAAGTTGGATGAGTGAACACATTTTAATTTCTTAAAAGACGAAAAAGTTTAATTGAGAATTTAAGTTTTTCCTGAGCCTTTACCAGCGTTTTACATCCCAGCGCAGATTTTCGGAACAGGAAAGAGGCACGTCCTGCTTCCTGAGAAGGGCAGAGAGGGAGAGATCGGGAGAATGGGAATAGATTAGGAGAGAAAGAGAGGTGTGAAGGAAGTCAGTTGAGGGTTGGGGGGGGAAGTAGAAGGAGATAATGAAAAAGAGAGCGATGAAGGTCATGCGATTTCTAATGGTTGTTTTTTAAGTGTTAAATATTTTGAATGTGCTCATTACTTACAATATAATGTCATTTTAATAATGAATAAATAATAGAAAAAAACGGTTTGATTGAATAAGTTACTGAATACATGTAAGAGCTGTAGTACCCTATGTAGTGAGCATGTGTACAGTGCAGAGCTTTAGTTATACCCTATGTAGTGAGCATGTATTGAATGCAGAGCTGTAGTTATACCAGTGATCCAGTTGTAGTTGACTGTGACTACATTGCTTTTCTCTTCTATGAAGGGCCCCCCAGCGGAGGGTCGTTTCCACGGTAACGTCTTTCTCTCTGCGACCTTTCTGTGTCCTTCACTACAGGAAGGTCCATTATGAAAGACAGGCTTATATATTTTAATGTCTGTATGTTAGGAATTATTAAGACTGAGGAAATCATACAGATTAATCTTTATTTCAATATAATATAATATTGAATGCTCGAAATTACAATGGGCTTGTTTTTATTTGAATGTTATGTCCATTTATATTTGTGTTCTATCTATTCACCACACACACTAATGTTTCGGTGGATGATTTTGCGATCGTGTGTGTGAGATGAGCTGGCATGTGTGCAGTTTGGAGAGCTGGAGCCTTGAATGTTGTCTAAGATTTAATAGAACATATTACATATAGGTTATGTAATACTGCTTCTACAGTGCATCCAGAAAGTATTTACAGCCGTTCACTTTTCACTTATGTTACAGCCTCATCCCAAAATGGATTAAATTAATTCCTCGTAAAATTCTCCAAACAAAACCCCATAATGACAACGTGAAAGAAGTTTGTATAAAATCGTTGCAAATGTATTAAAAAGAAAAAAATATACAGAAGTATTCACAGCCTTTGCTCAAAACTTTGTTAAAGCACATTTGGCATCAATTCCATGCTAGAATCTTGCCACACTTATTTTTGGGCAGTTTCTCCCATTTTTCTTTGTAGAACCTCTAAAGCGCCATCAGGTTGGATGGGGGAGCCTCAGTGTGCAGCTATTTTCAGATCCCTAAAGAGGTGTTCAATCAGGTTCAAGTCTGGGCTCTGGGTGGGTCACTCAAGGACATTCACAGTCACTCCTTTGTTATCTCTGTTATACATTGCTACATTAATCTTTCCCTCAAACCTGACTTTTTTTTTTTTTTACAGTTCCTGCTGCCGAAAAACTTTCCCAGAGCATGATGCTGCCACCACCATGCTTTACTATAGAGATGGTATTTTGCCAGGTGATGAGTGGTGCCTGGTTTCCTCCAGACATGATGCTTGCCATTCAGCTCAAATGTTCAATCATTGTCTTTTATGGTCTGAGAGTCTTTCAAGTGCCTTTTGGCAAACTCCAGCTGGACTGTCATGTGCTTTTTACTGAAGAGTGGCTTCCGTCTGGCCACTCTTCCACGCAGGCCTGATTGGGGCCTCAATACAATTCTGTCTCTGAGGTCTACAGACAATTCCTACTACTTTATGTCTTGGTTTGTGCTCTGACATGCACTGTTTACTGTGGGACCTCATATGGATGGGTGTGTGCCTTACCAAATCATGTCCAATCAACGGAATTTACCACAGGTGGACCCCAATCAAGTTGTAGAAACATCTCAAGGGCGATTTTTAGGTGTCCTCACGTGCCGTTTGACTTCGCTATGAGACAGTGTGCACTTGTTCAGTGAGGTTACTTTGTTACCCGGTAGAGAATGATAGAATAAGTAAAACAGTATATACCGTTTTTCTTGAAGACTGTAAAACAAGTCTAGCTGCTCGTGTTCAGAGAGACGACGCTGATGCCCGATTTCTGTGGAAGTGCCAAATAAATTATTTTTCTCTCGCTTTTACAGATCATGCGCCTAAGTTTGAACATTCGCTTGCTTTAATCATTTTTCCACCACAATCTGCATTCATGTGCATTTACAGCATCGTTATCATGCTGAGCCTTAAGGAAGATTAAGCATCGGGATATCAGTGTGTGAAATATGAGAAATGTTGATCGTTCGAGCCAAAACAAAGAAAATATTGTGTTAAAAAAAAAAAGGATGAGGAGGTTTTTATGTATGATGTTCATCCAGACAGGGAGCAATGAGTCTTGGGACAATACTGGCAGGCAGGCAGGTGTGTGTGTGTGTGTGTGTGTGTGTGTGTGTGAGAGAGAACACAAGTGTAAGACTCCCCCCACGTGGCTGTGTTTCCGCTTGCCTAAAGCACATCAAAGTCTATCTGCAGAGTGGGAGATAAACACTGCTGCTCTCCCGAGTGTTTCCAGAGAGATTGTGTGTGTGTGTGTGCATGACAATGCGGCTCATCTGCCAGTCAGCCATTGTCTTTTTTTAGTCCAGGTAGCTAAGGGTATTTGTGTGTGTGTGTGTGTGTGTGTGTGTGTGTGTGTGTGTGTGTGTGTGTGTGTGTGTGTGTGTGTGTGTGTGTGTGTGTGTGTGTGTGTGTGTGTGTGTGTGTGTGTGTGTGTGTGTGTGTGTGTGTGTGAGAGAGAGAGAGAGAGAGACTGTCCTTGTCTGTGTTTATTCCTATTCAATACACAAATTATTATTATTTTTCTCTCTTTATATTTAATTTTTAAGAGCATTTTCACACTTTTTCGCCAAGGACCTGATTCTTCCTGCACAGAGATCACAGGATATTGTTTTAAATGTGTCCTATCAGTTCTCTTTCTAAATGAATCCAAAGGCAGATTACATTGTTTGATTCGATTTCATGACCGATGCAGACTTTCATGCATTTGGTGATTTTGGTTTTTGGGTCATTTTTGACACAAGAGACAAATAAATTGACACAAGAATCTCGCACAAATGTTTTGAGCTTTTTACGACGGCTCTCTCTCTTTATTTCTATCTCACTTTAGTAATCTCTCGCTGTATATTTCTTCAAATTCCACATAATTGTACTGTAGGTCTTTTGGATACGAAAGCATTAACTTTTCCCTTCACTTGAACTTGGAGTCCCAAACCTGTTCCAGCATGACGATGCGCCTGTGCACAAAGCAAACTTTATAAAGACATACTTTAGGAGTCGGAGTGGAAGATCTTGAGTGGCCTGCTTTAGAGCTCTGATCTCAACTTTACTGAACACCTTTTGGATGAATGTGAACACGGACTGCACCCCAGGCCACCTCTCCTCTCCTCTCCTACATCAGTACCTGACTTTACTAACGCCTGTATGGCTGAATGTGCACAACTTTTCACAAGCACACTCCAACATCTAACGAAACATCTTCCTACAAGAGTGAAGGGTATTATAACAGCAAATGGAGACTAAATGTGGAATGAGAATGATTTGGATGATCATTAGAAAGTGATTAGTGATTACCGTAAAACCCAGTGTATACATGGCACTACCTTTTTTATAATTTTTTTTCTTTGGCACCAAAAGACTTGAATTGCAATACTACTTTTGGACAAGCAGAAACCCAAGAAAGACATTTGGATGTACGGATTATGGTTTGGCACAAGCTCAGGTTTTTTAATTTTTTTTAATTTGCTGTGAGGCTTCACGTTTACGTCTGACCAGGTTTCCCAGATGCCATGCAAACACATTGTCTCTTAACAACGAACAAAACTGACTGGAGCTGCTTTCATAGAGCATGTTGTGTATCGGGCTACGGCAACACCAATCCAGAGAAATTAAAAAACGTCGCTTTCAACTGCTCGTTTTCAGTCATTTCCCCAAAATGTGCTCGTCCACCATAAAGCATCTGAAAATGCTTACATCCCTGTACTGCACCTGAGCAAAACATAAGATGCTTCGACCTGCGTCATCCATCCTTTATTTCCACCCGCTCTTTATTTACTTTCCGGCTCTTTACTTTGTCACATGACTAGAAGCGCAATGTGAAGGAAAGGCAAAGTCGCATGACTAAAAATGCGTATGTGCGTTTAGGTCTGCATGTGTTTACTGAGAGATACAAGTGCACCATCATGATGTTTGATTTATCAGGTTCTGACTTTATGGTATCAATAAGAAATGTTGTCTATTAGGTGAGCTCGGTAAAAAAACAAAACAAAAAACTGCATCCTGCATCATCATTCAGAGTGTCAACTTTTCTTCGGCTTGTTTCCACAAGACGTCTGGAGACCTGGAATTTCCTAACCGCACACACTTACACCGCCACTGGCTGCATATGAACGACCTGCCGAGCTTTCGGAGCGTTCGGCCGACATGGCGTCTGCTGTGGCTGTGCTGAGCAGAGATACTCGAGCGTTCCCACACTTCTCTCTTCCCGTTGTGGATCGATCTTGACAATGAAGGCCAGTGTGTGTGTCCTTCAGACGTTTCAGAAAGCCCCGTCTTACCTTTTCCCGCCGCACTCAAAGAGACTCCTGTTCTCCCGATAGAGAAAGAGAGAAGAGTGTGTGAGAAGTTTGAGTATCGCTAGTTTATTTTAGGAGTTCTAGACAGAGACGGGCGCCGAGGAGGAAAGACACACTGACTCTCTCTTCTCTCACACACACACACACACACACACACACACACACACAAAATGTACATATTCCGTACATATATTGCTAGTGGTTGACTTGGTTAGTCTTAGATTTATGGTAATTGCTATATAGTCATTTGTGTTTTTGTTTGTTGATTTTATTTATTTGTTGATCTCCAAGGAGACACACACAGTTTCAGATTAAGGGTGCAAAATTTCTGGAATTTTTATGGGAAGTTGCAGGTTAGCCCCTAACAAGGAACTTAAATGTAGTTGAAAAGAATCTTGCAGGATAACTTTGATGAAAGTGCAGGGTAGAAATTCAACTGAAATTGCATTAGTCATGTGCACACAGCACACTTTCTGCATGGCCACTGAGGCCACGCCCCCTACATGCACTGTTCATTCTTTCATCACATAACACGCATCGCTTCTTGAATCCTGCACGCAAAATTGTCACGATCTTGTCCATCTTGGCGAGCGTTCACGCAAATTACATAAATATTACATACATTTGTTCTGCATGTAAGCTTTTGTGCAACGAAATTATACTAACAATTAAATCTGTCAAAAATGTCAAATAAAAAAAAGTCCGTATTTGTTTGCATGCATGTCAGCTACTGACCAAACATACATTTTGTTTGGTCAATGTTTGTGCAGTTCCAATTCCTGTAAATTCCTGGTAAGTTTTCTACTTGGAAAATTTCCCAGTAGTAGTTCTCATTCTCAGTTTCCAGAAATGTAACGTAAATTTCCCATCCCTTCGAAACCCTATTACAATTTTTATACCCTGAGAATATTTTTTGGAATTCGTGGCCACTTTTTTGAAATGACTGACTCGCCACACTGCCAAAAACTACTACTCGTTAAAGTCTCTCAGAAACATGAAGTCAAGCATCTGATGCTCAGTTATAAACTGCCAATAACGTTTAACTTGGCTTACAGCCTTTGGGCAAGACACATGTGACAGTTAGTGACCCTGAGCATAACACCTCTTTTCAAGCGAATAAGTACAGGCCGTTTTCTTCATGACTTACAATACGCCTTTCAGTCAGAGACACATTTACGACCCATACTCGCTAATAAGACTTTTTCATAATGTTGAGAGTGGGACATTTTGTTTTGTAGGCCCTACTGAACATTTGTAGACCCTGGACCATCATACTCGTATGTGCTTGCCAAAGATCTTGCTCCAGAATGTACTCCTGCTGTGCTGCTTGTGCTATAAGTTTAAGGAAGGTTTACATGTGGGTGTGGCAAACCGGTGTCCACATACATTTGCTCGTACGCTGTGTACTTGTTTGTTTTTGTTTTAAATGTTCATATACACACATTTAAACAAATCTTTGGAGCCCATGCACCGTTTATAAAGATGAACCCATAACAAGCTCCATGACCCCTAATGGACCCCTAATGGTCCCCCGAGTTAACTTTCTAATAAATCGACCAACATGGCCTGTTAATTGATGGACGAAACAGACGGTCTGTTTATCTTTTAAAAATTGAAGTGAAAGGCGATGTGGATAAACATTTCGTTAAATGATTCCTCATAATATTTTAAAGCCACGCTGTACAGAACGTCACACAAAGATTTTCGAAGAAAATGTAAAAATATATTTTGGATCAATAAATTGTACGTACAAAAAATAAAATAAAGAAATAAATAACTGCAGAAAGGCCAGACTGCAGACAGGAGTTGCATTTCACGTGTCGGCAAATCAAAGAAACCGGTTAAATCTTCGAACTTCGAACAGAATATACACCTGAACATATTCCAGACTTTGTTACGTACACAAACGCCCCCTCGTGTGAAGGAGGGTTTTCCCGTCCCACTTGCTTTCTCTTTGTAGTACTCACTACACACAGCACGAGTGTGTGTTTCCTGTCTAGAAGAACCACACGGTGTCTTAACACGCTCCTTGAAGACAAACCATCTGATAACGACGTGTCTGTTTAATACCCCTGCTGTGTTTGCCTCTGAAATCCAAAACACAAAGAGAGGAGTGTGCTGTATTGTCCTTTTCTTGTGCACCGCTCTAGCTTGTGCTCGCTCTCTCTCTCTCTCTCTCCCCTCCCCCTCTTCCCCATTTTCTCCTGTTCATTTGGTTCCACATATTTTTTGTGTAATTGGAGCCTATTCTTTATCTCCTGATTGGGTGGCTGTAATTCAAACCTTGTCTTGGCAGTGTCTCTCACACACACACACACACTCTCTCTCTCTCTCTCTCTCTCTCTCTCTCTCTCTCTCTCTCTCTCTCTCTCTCTCACACACACACAGACACACACACACAGACACTTGTACAGGTCTGAGATCAGTGGTATGTTTAGAGATGTTTAAATATGGGGTCTGCTGAAGATCGTGGAATGTATTTTTAAAGCACAATTAGAGAATACTGTCCAGTAAAGAAGCACTTCAATATTTACTATTTTAATACAGGATCAATGTCTTGTTTATAATTCTGTTTAGCACTTTTATTCAGACTAGCGCATAAAATTCGCTTATAGTTTGTCTTGTGTGTGTGTGTGTGTGTGTGTGTGTGTGTGTGTATATATGTGTATATAATCACAATATATGATTTTTAAACTATTTATTTGTATGATACAGCTGCAAATAAGTATTTGAACACCTGTCTATCAGCTAGAATTCTGACCCTCAAAGACCTGTTAGTCTGCCTTTAAAATGTGCACCTCCACTACATTTATTATCCTAAATTAGATGCACCTGTTTGAGGTCGTTAGCTGCGTAAAGACACCTGTCCACCCCATACAATCAGTAAGAATCCAACTACTAACATGGCCAAGACTAAAGAGCTGTCCAAAGACACTAGAGACAAAATTGTACACCTCCACAAGGCTGGAAAGGGCTACGGGGAAATTGCCAAGCAGCTTGGTGAAAAAAGGTCCACTGTTGGAGCAATCATTAGAAAATGGAAGAAGCTAAACATGACTGTCAATCTCCCTGGACTGGGACTCCATGCAAGATCTCACCTCGTGGGGTCTCAATGATCCTAAGGAAGGTGAGAAATCAGCCCAGAACTACACGGGAGGAGCTTGTCAATGACCTGAAAAGAGCTGGGACCACCGTTTCCAAGGTTACTGTTGGTAATACACTTCATGTGTAATACATACACATAATAAGACGTCATGGTTTAAAATCATGCATGGCACAGAAGTTTCCTCTTCTTCAACCAGCACATGTCCAGGCACGTCTTAAGTTTGCCAATGACCATTTGGATGATCCAGAGGAGTCATGGAAGAAAGTCATGTGGTCAGATAGAATTTAAATAGAAACAAAATAGAACTTTTGGGTCATAATTCCACTAAATGTGTTTGGAGGAAGAAGAATGATGAGTACCATCCCAAGAACACCATCCCTACTGTGAAGCATGGGGGTGGTAGCATCATGCTTTGGGGGTGTTTTTCTGCACATGGGACAGGGCGACTGCACTGTATTAAGGAGAGGATGACCAGGGCCATGTATTGCGAGATTTTGGGGAACAACCTCCTTCCCTCAGTTAGAGCATTGAAGATGGGTCGAGGCTGGGCCTTCCAACATGACAATGACCCGAAGCACACAGCCAGGATAACCAAGGAGTGGCTCTGTAAGAAGCATATCAAGGTTCTGGCGTGGCCTAGCCAGTCTCCAGACCTAAACCCAATAGAGAATCATTGGAGGGAGCTCAAACTCCGTGTTTTTCAGCGACAGGCCAGAAACCTGACTGATCTAGAGAAGATCTGTGTGGAGGAGTGGGCCAAAATCCCTCCTGTAGTGTGTGCAAACCTGGTGAAAAACTACAGGAAACGTTTGACCTCTGTAATTGCAAACAAAGGCTACTGTACCAAATATTAACATTGACTTTCTCAGGTGTTCAAATGTAATTTGCAGCTGTATCATACAAATAAATAGTTAAAAAATCATACATTGTGATTTCTGGATTTTTTTTTTTTAATTATGTCTCTCACAGTGGACATGCAACTACGATTACAATTTCAGACCCCTCCATGATTTCTAAGTGGGAGAACTTGCAAAATAGCAGGGTGTTCAAATACTTATTTTTCTCACTGTGTGTGTGTGTATGTATATGTATATGTGTGTGTGTGTGTGTGTGTGTATGTATGTGTGTATATATGTATGTGTTTTTGTTTTTTTTTTTCTCCTCAAAATATATCCTACATGTTAACTTCATTGACCTTTGCAACTCTTTCACTTTCTCACTTCCTCTTTCTCACGAACTGTCATTTGGATGGATGGATTTGGACTGTAATTAATAACAGTCTACTACAATGGCTCAGGATCACAAGTTGCATTTAATCGCCGATCACTGCACACCTTGACATTGATGAACTGTAACGAATAGTCATTCAGTGCCACCCAGATGAGGACGGGTTTCCTTTTAAGTCTGCTGCCTCTGAGATTTTCCTTACCACAGTCACCACAGACTCAATCATTAGTGATAAACTTGGAATTATAAGGAACGAAATGACATTCTTTGGGACGATGTTCATTGGTAAAAGCGCTATAGAAATAAAAATGAATTGAATTGAACTGCAAATAGGAACTGAAGTGAGTGTAGAATTGAAACTCGGGGGCTAAATGCATCCTGGTCCGGAGAATCTTTCTGATCTCGCTACTCATTTTGAAAATTGATCAAACCTCAGGATTTATTGCTTTCGGTCGTGACTGAAATCGGCATTTCTCTGCGCATTTTCAGGTTTGTTGCTCACTAGTGCTCCAACAGTCTTGAATTTTCTTTAATCAGACTGTCTTCCTATTCCCACACCTCCACTCACTTCTGTTTACACACAGTCTTCTGATTGGCCTGCTTTAACAGCCAATAGGTGGGCAGGATGTCTGTTCTCCAGAATATCATGCCGCTAATATGGCCATCATTTCATGTCGGTTATTTAGAATTTCTGTCATGTTTTCCCACTTAGCTAAATAAGCACACAGACTTTTCCTTTAGCGTCTAGTGAAAACAAAATCTCCGTCATGCCAAGTGTTTACAGACTTTTGCCGTGAGGGGGGGGGGAACCCCAGTCGCGATGTGATGTTTTCACAGACCACATGGAGAGATGGAGGTGCTTGTAATCCTACGTTCACCTGCTCCTGCACCTCATTTCTGTTTGGACACAGCTGCGATGTGCTCTGATGAAAAATATTCAGCCATTTGGCCTTTCAGATATGAGCAAATGATTCAGCTGTTAGCGTTTGATGCACACAGGATGCGGCAGACCAGCTGATCTCCGCAGTGCTCACGGGCGATATATTATATACTAATATTTCCACTGAGATATGTGCTTAAGCTTATGTGAGTTATTTATTTATTTTTTCTATCTTGCACGTGGGTGAAAACGTCATCCATTAGTAGGTCAGCGATCTTCCTGTGACACTTATTTACCTTTGGAGATCTCCGAAGCATCGCTTTCTCTTCGAACGTGTTTTTAAACCTCATAATCTCATAGAAGTCAGGCATCATTTCTGCTATATAACCAGTGTGACTGATGCATGCAGTCCTGAGTTTTAATTCCCCATTCCCTTCAGTTCCTATCTGCAGTTAGCAGGTGACGTTTTTCACCCACAGTCTGCGTTGCGATTCATCCCGAAGGTTTTCAGTAGGGTTGAGGTCAGAGCTGTGACCGGTCAGATCTGTTTTAAGATTTAAAGTGAATGAAGGAATACAAAAAGAAGGAAGTCTGAGTAGAACAAAGTTGTATTCCTCATTGCAGTCATTGCAGGCTAAACCACCACTGAGCATCATTCAGCAGCTGATGCAACAGTACTTGCTTATTTACTTCCTGTCCTTTAGAGTTAATCCATACTACTACTACTAATATCAGTGGAGAATATTGGGTGGAGGACGCTTGGAAATACAGGCGTTTTTGCATACAAGTTCACACTGTAATCTGTTTGAACACAGCAGCTGTTTCCTGATAAGGTCACTGTAATAAAATGATGTTTTCTAAATGCCTCCTGCAGTAGGAGAAATCGATAACGAGTTGGTTATATAAACAATTTTGTGTAACACACCAGCAGGGAAAATGCACCAGACTAAACACTGTGTATACGAACACACCCCTAAAGGCACAAACAGGCAGCTTCTGGATGTTTGTAAAAAGAAATGTTTGTAGTTCGAGATCCCGGACGTCTGATGCAGCGCGATTGATTCATCTGTTCTCTTTCAATCGTCAGTAAGATGTTTCTGCACAGGGGAAGCGTGTTTCCGCGCTCTCGATACAACTCGGGGCAAGGCGCAGACTTTGCACACAAACAGAAACATCTGGAAGCACTCAGACAGTGGGGGAGAAAGAGAGGTGTAAACGTGTCTAGAGAGTAAAGCAGGATCAGATGTGCTGCAGCGCTCGCAGTCCCGCCAAACAGACAAAAAGTCGAGAGTTCGATCTCGTTTGCTTAACGGCTGTTGCCGTTCTTCAAGGTCTCGTTCTCACAATCATACTTTAGATTTTGTGGCTGGTTTTTTGTCTCGCTAGTCTTGTTTTATTACTTTAATGTACATGTCTGTTCACTATGTTATAAACGTATCAAGTTGCGCTAAACCACTTGATACTGCAGTGCCACTAAATCCCAGGATCTGAATAGCGTGAAGGCCGGGTTTATGTTCACACTCATCATTTCTATAGTAAGAAAACAAAGAAAAAGTGAAGGGGATTTATACTTGTGACCTGTACTTTACAGTGCCGGTCGACCGTTTGATCGCCACCGATAGTTGATTGCTGGAATTATCGGCAAAAATCCCGATAGTTTTTCCGGCTTCCGGTTTGCTGCAATTACGAGCGCGGCCTCTAGAGGCAAGTCACCGATGCCGCGTGCTGTTTGAGAGCGCGATATACAGTCAACCCCTGATAATTCGCAGGTAGAAAAATAGAACGTTAGACCGCCCGCGAGTTCTGGGGGACCACTGTATAACTGTATGAATTAATATATTATTTCATTTAGCACGTCATGATTCAGTTTTTTTTTATTATAAATTTCAGCTTTATTTTACGTTTTTTTTTTTTTGGTCCAGTATCCGCTTACAAACTATTGGATACCAGGATTTAAACTCCGACCTTCCGATCAGTAACCCAGAGTTCCCACCTCCCGAGTAATTGGCCTACTGCCAATTAACGTTCCCAATCGGAAACTAATCGAGTTCTGTACAAAACCGTTTAACAGAAGGAGTCTCCAGTGACAGAGCTATGAAAACAGCCGTAAAAGTTTGTAAAAAACAAAACAACAACAACAAAAAAAAAAAGGTGTGCAGTGATTCTTAGGCAAAGCAAAATTGTTTGACCAGACATTAAACCTTTGGACATGGAGTGGTTGGAGTTGATACAAACTAGAACAACGTATACAGAAGGCAAAAGTCAATAGAGCATTGGGGGGTGTGGTGTAGGTCAGGACAGGGTTGTTCTGCAGTGAGTGCACGGCATAACGTAAGAAAAGGATGTGAGAAAGGTAAGAAAAGGACGTCCCCTTTGCTATCAGTCGATTTGTCATTATTAAAAAGCACGTCGTGATCCATTAGAACTGCTGGATGAAGCCACTTATAAAGGATTCTGTGATGATCTGATCAGGGATTTTATATCCAGGTTGTTCAAGATTCTCACAGAACTCAAATAGCTCAAGGTGAAATAATATGGTAAGAAACTATAAATGAGGCAGATTCTAAATATTTTCCGTTTTAAGAAAAATAAATCAGTTTTTCAATCAGTTATTTCATGTTTAATTTTTAACAAAGAATAAGAATGAACGCAGTGCACAAGCCCATCGTAGGGGAAAGACTGAACAGAGGATGTCGTAATGATAAAGTCAGTGTGAATGTTTTTTTTTTTACTAGATACGAGCGTGTATGCGGAACGCGAACGTGCGTTGGTTTGGTAAGAATCTTGCCTCTGCCATGTGGTTACGCTCTGTGAGGCTCTGTGTTACAGGTGTGCAGCCTGAATGTACTTAAATTTTAGAATGTATTTTTTTACATAGACACACATGCAGATTTTCCCTGTGTGTGTGTGTACGTGTGTACGTGTGTACATGCTTAGCGTTCTCAGAAACAGTTTCCCGGTTGTGCAAGTCAGAATCTTTTTGCTGAGAAAAAAAATGATGTAACTTGTTTTGTGGTCCGAGTTCCTCGAGAGTCTTCCTGCAAAGCATGTGTTCTTATTTCTGTCTCACTCACTGACAGCTGTGACTTTTAGGGTCATGCCAGAGATGTGTGTGTGTGTATGTTGCTGCAGGCTCATTGTTGCTAAACAGTTTACCCTTTATCTTACTCTCTCTTTGTCTCTCTTTTTCTCTCTTTGTTTTGTTTTGATTTCCTCCTGTCTTACTGTCTCGTCTCCATTTTCTCTCTTTTTTCCCCCCTTAAATTATTCTTTGTTTTTGACTCTTTTATTCAGTCCTTTTCTCTCTCTCTCCCTCTCTCTCCTCTCTCTATATTTTTACATTCTCTCATTTTACCACCTTGTTTTCCTGTCTCATTGATTTGCTCTGTCTTCTCTTACATAGTCATGATCATCTGTCTCCCTGGTTCTGTTCATCTCCCTCTATTTCTTTTCTTTCTTTTTGTCCTTTTCTGTCTTGTTCTATCTGGTCACCAGTGTTCTTTTTTTTTTTTTTTACCCCCTCTTTTCCTCTCTTGATGTTTCTCTGTTTTTGTTGACTTTCTTTATATTGGTCATAATGTCAATGTCATGTCTCTCTTGTTCTATCTCCTTTTTCTCCACTTCTCCAGGCTCTTCTCAACCTGCTCCCTACTCTCACCTCAAATCACAATATCATCCGCAAACATCATAGTCCATTAAGATTCCTGTCTGACCTCGTCCATCAACTATCACAACTGCAAACAGGAAAGGGCTCAGAGCCGATCCTTGATGCAGTCCAACCTTTATAAATTTTTTATTTTTACATTCTCTTTTTCCTCCTTGTTTTCCTTTCTCTCTTTGAGTCTTTCCACATTATCTTGATCGTCAGTCTCTCTTGTTCTGTCCATCTCTTTTTTTTTTCTGTCTTATTCTCTCTGACGAGACGCTTCTTTAATTTAATCCCTCTCTTGTTGCACTTTCTCTCTCTCTCTCTCTCTCTCTCTCTCTCTCTCTCTCTCTCCTCTCTCTCTCTCTCTCTCTCTCTCTCTCTCTCTCTCTCTCTCTCTCTCTCTCTCTCTCTCTCTCTCTCTCTCCACACACACACACACACACACACACACACACACACACACACACACACCACACACACACACACACACCACACACCACACACACACACACACACTCTTACTCAGTCTCTTCCTGCCTTGCTTTTGATTTCTGTGCTCCTCTCTTCCTTTGTGTCCTTTTCTATCTTGGTCTGACTGCGTGTTTTATTTATATATATATATATATATATATATATACACACACACACAGTACAGGCCAAAAGTTTGGACACACCTTTTCATTCAAAGAGTTTTCTTTATTTTCATGACTATGAAAATTGTAGATTCACACTGAAGGCATCAAAACTATGAATTAACACATGTGGAATTATATATGGAATTATATACATAACAAAAAAGTGTGAAACAACTAAAAAATGTCATATTCTAGGTTCTTCAAAGTAGCCACCTTTTGCTTTGATTACTGCTTTGCACACTCTTGGCATTCTCTTGATGAGCTTTAAGAGGTAGTCACCTGAAATGGTCTTCCAACAGTCTTGAAGGAGTTCCCCGAGAGATGCTTGGCACTTGTTGGCCCTTTTGCCTTCACTCTGCGGTCCAGCTCACCCCTAAACCATCTCGATTGGGTTCAGGTCCGGTGACTGTGGAGGCCAGGTCATCTGGCGCAGCACCCCATCACTCTCCTTCTTGGTCAAATAGCCCTTGATGCCTTCAGTGTGACTCTACAATTTTCATAGTCATGAAAATAAAGAAAACTCTTTGAATGAGAAGGTGTGTCCAAACTTTTGGTCTGTACTATATATATATATATATATAACATTTTTCTCTCACTCACTCTCTCTTTGGCTTTTTTTATTGATTTCTATCCTGTCTCTGTGTGTCCGTTTCTGTCTTGTTTTGTCTGTTGTTCTTTCTTCTTTTCTTTTCTCTTTTTCCTCTCAAGGTTTCATTTAGTTTTTGACTCAGTCTTTCATTATTTTTAGTCTTTTTCTCTCTCTCTCACTTTATCTTTCTTTTTCCAGCTTATACTCTCTGTCTCTCTTTCTTACTCTGTCATGATGATCTTTCTTGTTCCGTCCTTCTCATTTTTCTATCTTACTCTGCCATTTGGAGTCTTTCTGTCAATTTCTCTTTTCCCTGACAAGACGCCTCTCTCGTATAATCTCTCTCATGTTGCGCGCTCTGTCTTGTTGCTCGCTCTCTCACACTCATCCTCTCTGTTGTATAAATATTAGCATCTGCTCCGGAGCTGACGTCAGAACATCTCTCTCTCCCTCTCTCTCTCACACACACACACACACACACACACACACACACACACACACACACACACACACACACACACACCTTCTTACCTGCAAGCTTCACACACGTCCCTGCATCAACGTGCCCTAAAGCACACACTCGCATCACTAATCATAAACACATGACCAGCTCCTTCAGCACGGCGTAGGTGTGGCCCTGTAAAAGCTGACTCTCTATTTACGGATTTATGAAGCTTTTGAGCTTCGTGTCATTTTTGCACCTAAACAGGATGTGAAACTAGACATGTTTATGATGACTTCCTGTCCTTCCTGCTCCTTCTCTCTTCAGAGTGTGCAGGTTTTCGTGTCAAAGCGTCTGATCTCTGACCTCTAACAAATCTTTGTCCTTGTCTTGCTTGCAGGTCTGAGGGTTGAGCAGTGAGGCTCTCACCGTGGCCTGACGCTGGAATCGTAAGTTCTTCATTCACACGCCATACATGTTGCACTTCTTTACACCTTGTGTGTGTGGAGTTGCAGGTGGCCTGAATAATGCATGGCACGTCACAATTTGCTGAATTAAGTGTAAACAGATAGCATGGGCGGAGGTGCTGTCATTGATGAATTTTTAAAGAGAGAAAGAGAGAGGGGTGAAGAATATTTTATCATCAACAAGCGTCTAGCCGAGTGTGCAAGTGCTGCTGTGGCCTTGCGCTGCTTCTTTGCACCCACTTGAAGCTCATTCGGTGATTTCTTAACCTGGTGTTTATCCTCGCCTTTTGTCCGTTCAAGGTTTTGGAGGTAGTGTGTGTAAACAGGAAGTGTAATGTGATACCAAGGTAAACACACTCGCTCTCTCTCTCTCTCTCTCTCTCTTTCTCTCTCAGCTACGGGAAACAGAGAGCTGATTAGTCTTTTTTTTGTCACTACTGTAGAGTGTCACTAGAGGGTAGTGTTGTTAAAATTACAGGACACACATTAGCGCTTAGTGTTTTTCTCTTCAAAGTGTGTAGCGTTTAATACTGTATACATCACACTCTGCTCACGTATTTAGATTATGTAACTGAATTTTAAAATTATTCATGAATAATTTATTTAATTTATTTACATCCCTTTAGTCCATTTGTCTGGCTGACCATACAGTGTTCTGTCTGTTTCTGCTGATTGTTTGACTGTAGACGTTTTCTGATCGTTGGATGATTGATGGATCTGTCTGTATTGCTGTCTGTCTGCATGTCTATCAATTCATGTGTCTGCATGCACATCTGCTCAGGCTGCTTCATGTTTGTCTTTACATTTGTCTGTCTGCATGTCTGTCTCTAGATCTGTTTTTCTATAGTTCTCTTTACCTGCATGACTATTTATTAATCTGTATGCCTGTCTGTCTATGGACCTGCTTGTTCGTCTGCCAGATCTGACTGTCTGAATTCTGACCTGTCTGTCTTTTATCTTATTTACCTCTGGACCTTCATATTGTTCAAAAGTCTAAAAGCATTGTAACACGATATGTATTTTTGCGTCGCATAAAAACATACTTTCTGTATTGTTTAAGGAAGTCATGTCAGGTTTGTCTTTTGAGAATCACCTCAGTACACCTTTAACGGAGACCTTAATGATGTTTAATCCAGAACGTGTTAAATGTATTTGCAGGGTTTAATCGTGTGTGAACGTTGTTTATTGTTAAAAGTGCTATACAAATTTAAATGAATTGAACTTAAGGTGGAGGTGGGACTGCATCAAGGATCGGCTCTGAGCCCTTTCCTGTTTGCAGTGGTGATGGACATGTTGACAGATGAGGTCAGACCGGAGTTTCATGGACTATGATGTTTGTGGATGATATTGTGATTTGTGGTGAGAGTAGGGAACAGGTTGAGAAGAGCCTGGAGAGGTGGAGGTACGTGCTGGAGAGCAGGGGATTGAAAGTCAGTATGAGTAAGACAGAGTACGTGTGTGTAAATGAGAGGGAGTGGAGTGGTGCGTTGCAGGGAGAAGAGGTGGAGAAGGTGGAGGAGTTCAGGTACCTGGGTGTCAACAGTGCAAAGTAATGGAGAGTGTGTTAGAGAAGTGAAGAAAAGAGTGCAGGCAGGGTGGAGTGGGTGAAGAAGAGTGATAGCAGGAGTGATTTGTGATAGAAGAGTATCTGTGAGAGTGAAAGGGAAAGTTTATAGGACTGTGGTGAGACCTGAGATGATGTATGGTTTAGAGACAGTGACATTGAGTAAAAGACAGGAGGTGGAGCTGGAGGTAGCAGAGCTGAAGATGGTTTTCATTGGAAGTGATAAAGATGGACAGGATTAGAAATTTGTTTATTAGCGGGACAGCGCATGTAGGACGTTTTGGAGACAAGGTGAGGGAGGTGAGATGGTTTGAACATGTGCAGAGGAGGGACATGGGATATATCAGTAGGAGAATGCTGAGGATGGAGCCACCAGGAAGGCGGAAAAGAGGAGGACCAAGGAGGAGGTTTATGGATGTGGTGAGGGAAGACATGCAGGTAGTTGGTTTGAAAGAGGCAGATGTAGAGGACAGAGGGGTATGGAGACAGATGATCCGCTGTGGCCACCCATAATCGGAGAAGCCATAAGAAGAAGAAGAATCGTATGTGAACAAAATGCACAGTCTCTATTCTCGAGTTAGATTTTTTTTTCCATGTAAAAGGTTAATATTTTTGTACTCATCATGTACATCAAAGCTTTAGGCTACGTTTTATGGTCTTCTATCACTCGTGCTCTAGCTGTGTGGTGTTCTGCTTTTGTTGACTGTGTCGTTTAGTCAGAGGTGTTTCCTTCGGCCGCACCGTTGTTGAAAGAACGTGTTCACAGTCTTGAAGAACGGATATGCTGGATATAAAGACATCGAAACTTTATCTATTGTGGTGTCGTGTCGTCCCCCCCCCCCCCCCCTTGCTGTCTGAGAAATTGCTTATACTTACCACGTTTGTGCTCGTAGATGTGAATTGGTTTCATGCTGCAACGGTTATTAGTTGACTGTATTATTTGAAGGTGCTGCATTTCCTTTGTTTGGCGTTTTTACTGTCTAGTTTGCTTTCTGCTTTTCTTCTAATGCACTCCTGAGCTGTGGTTTATGTTTGCGATCTGTTCATGTTTGTGGTGCTAGTAGACTCCATTCATCTAAACAGATATACGCTGGATTAATGGTGTGTTAGCATGCGTTACATTGGAGTAACTTCCAGACTCTCACTTTACTCTGCTTCCACCAGTGGAGATCAACACTTCCTGAATAATAACTGCATGCTCATCAGGGTACACTTCCTGTTTACACCATATACCCCAATCAGGCATAACATTATGACCAACTGTCTAATATTGTGTTGGTCCCCCTTTTGCTGCCAAAACACTTCTGAGCCATCGAGCATTAACAGCACCTCAGCAATTTGAGCTACAGGAGCTCGTCTGTTCGATCGGACCACACGGACCAGTTTTCACTCCACACGTGCATCGGGGCGCCTCGGCCGCCTACGACCCTGTCGCTGGTTCACCACTGTTCTGGAGCACTTTTTATAGATACTGACCACTGCAGACCAGGAACATCCCACAAGAGCTGCAGTTTTGTAGATGCTCTGACCCAGTTGTCTAGACATCACAATATGTCAAACTCGTTTAAATCCGCGCGCCCATTTTTTCTGCTTAAATCAGTTAATTAAGGATAAAATGGTCACTTGCTGTCTAATATATCTCACTCACTAACAGGTGTCATGATGAAAAGATAATCAGTGTTATTCACTTTACCAGTCATAATGTTCTAATGTCATAATGTTCTGCCTGATCAGTGTATGTATGTAATGGATGAAGAGCTGGTAAAAGTTCAAAATGGTACACCGTTTTCAACGAAATGGAGATTTCTTGATAAGTCTCTCGTCAGCTGTGTAGGCAGAGCGATTCAATGTCTTAAATATAGACACAAATAAAATCCTGTGTCATCGCGAAGTCTTGCCAACCTGCCTCGTTTTCCTGACTGCTTAGCTCGTTTTAAATTCTGACCCTTGCTTTGTTTATTGTTGAATATTTTCATACTTAGACAAGTCATTTTTTGAAAGAAACATAGGGCTGAATAAGAATATTTTAAGCAATAAGTCTTGCCAACTTGCCTTGTCGTTTCCCAAACCGCATCTTTAGACTATTCTGATCCTTGCCTTGTTTAAAGATAAGCATTTTTTTAACCCCATTTTTTAACCATAATAGCATTAATAACAGCGGTGAGATTTAGAGGCCGACCGATTCATCGGTTTTGCCGATTTAATCTGCACTGGTAGTTTCCAGCTGGAACAACTGTTTATCGGCCAAAATTTATACCCATAGTTTTTCAGGGTGGTGTCCATTAAATGAGCGGATGAAAAGGTCTGCTGTCATTACGAAAGCGCCTTCTAGAGGCGAATCACTGATGCCAACTGCTGTTTGTTTATACTCCTGCGCTGAACGCTTTTTATTTATTATTTTTAGAATTATATATTCATATTTATTTCATGTTTATGATTTAGTACTGTTTTTTTTTTATTTTTGTGGTAAAGTTCAGTTTGTTTTTTGTTTTAGGTTTTTTATTCAGTATTCATTTGCATCTGTTTAATCGGCCACTGTTTTTGTAATTTAACTAATTTAATAGGTTGATTAATCGGCTACCGGTATGATCCAACCTGACTATCAGTATCAGTAAAATCCACTATCGGCTGACCTTTAGTTACAATCATCCTAAATCTCTTTGTCACGTGATTGATGACTGCGAACAAGAATCCTTTATACTGATGGCGCTCGATATGGAGTTTTGTTGTAGCTTTTTTAGCGTGACTATGCTGAACGCTTTTTAAAAGCCTCTCTTTTTCTCTCTCTCTCTCGCAAACACTTATCCTTGCCGATCGATAGAAAGGCATGGCGCTGACACCGTGGAAAGCAATATTCATAAATAATGAACGCCTCAGCCTTTCACCCCGTCTCTCATTCCTTCTGTCAAAAGGAACTTATAAAAACCACAGAAACTGAGACTGCTTGCATGCATGAACTTCAACTTTGAGGCAAATTACCTTTGACCTTGAACAGCATGATTTGTAGGCCACGGTATGGCCAAAATGTATTGACACCCGACTTTTCCAGCCATATGTGGCTCTTCCCCAAACTGTTACCACAAAACCAGAGGTAGACAATTATTTAGGATGTCTGATGCAGCAGCATTCAATTTTCCTACACTTCTTCTAGAAGACCCAAAACTGTTTTAGCATGACAAGAACTCTAAGAACAAATCTCCATGAAGATTGGAAGTGGAAGACCTCCTGCTATTTAGCTTCGATCTCAAGCCTATTGAATACCTTTAGGATGAATAGGAACACTTACTGCACCCTAGGCCTCCTCGCCTCACCTACCTGACTTTATTAACACTCTTGTGGATGAATGAGCTCAAATCTACACAAGCACACTCTAAAATCTAGTGGAACATCTCCCCAGAAGAACCGCAAACAGGGACCGAATGTGGAACAGGAAGTTCAAAAGGTGCACAATCAATCTTATGGGCAGGTGTCTACAAACTTTTAACACTTTGTTGTCGTTTTATGCGTTCAGCAATATCCAGATGACGAGTGTCCAGAAAATAAATAGATAAATAAAAAAAAAAGGAACGACCATTTTGCTTTTGCATTCACTTTAGCCTGCTGATGTTTTGCACTGTGTTGATAATTAGCTGCATTAGTGTTCACCCCAGGAAGCCTTTCTTTCTGAATCTTTTTAGCCGCCCCCTTGTCCCTTTTTTTTTTATTTTTTTTTTTTAGCCAAAACCAACACTATCCCACTCATTATTCTTCTCCTCTATCTCAGCCCTCACCTTGAGCAGCGCTAACTGCAGTTGATTCCGTGAGTCTGGATTTTGTGCTACAGCGCGTGTCCTGTGCGACGCTCGACTGAGCAAAACCCACTGGCTGCATACTGAGTAGGCAGGATACACCTTTTGAGAGGGACTCTAAACTCTCCTGGGAGAAATTTGGGATGATTCTGTGGCATTACAGTGGTTATGGAGTGTAGAATTTACTAATGGGGGCACGTTTTGCTCTTTCCTGACAGACTACTTTTAAACATTTGATGTAAAATGAGCCGCTAGTCGAATATATAACAAATAATTTAATTCACCAGCCCAGCGGGAAAGTAAAGACTCAAATGTAGTAACAGAGACTTGGGTAATATATATGATTGGTCTGATTGAACCTCGAAGCATGACTGGTTTTATTTACACTGTATGGAATCCGCATTTTTAAAAAAACAAGCCATGTTAAAGGGTGTGTATTTTTAAAAAAAGGTTTTGCTACCCCTAATTAATATATTTTTTAAAGAAATATATATCGAGAACAATGGTTTTTTTCCTCTGGTCAACCATATTTAGAAATGGCAGCCGGTGGCCAATTTGATGGGAGTTTATTATTATTTTTGGCCTATATGTTTGGCTGATCCTCTAAATCCCCCCCAGTTCATCTCATAAAATCGAACAGTTAATTAATATGAGATACAGATAATATCTTAAACATTAATTGAACAACGTACCTACCTGTAACAAACTGGTTGCAGGCTCGCTATCAATACAGTTCCAAAGAGTTACTTGTATTCTTTGTCCAAATGTTCTTCTCATTCTCTCTCCAAAAGTAGCATCATTTTTAACCAATGAAATATATGAAACTAGATTAAGAACGAAGGATAAGAACGTAAAGCCCCTCGCACCAAGCCGACGGTCGGAACGTCGGGGGTTTTTTGAGTGTCGGTTTTCCTTCGTTTTTTCGTTGCTTTCCGCACAGTTGGCTTCTGTCAGACGACGTCAGCTGTTTAGTTTTCTCTTCCCCCGCCGTTTCTGCATGTTAAAATGGAGGCGGAGCTCGTCGGCGAGGAAGAGAAACAATCGGTTATTAAGTTTAACAAACGCTTAAAAAAACGGAAGCAAACGATGACTGAGTAACGAGGGAACACACACACTTGTCATTCTTGCAACGTGATTGTAAAAAGCTAAATGAAGCGGTTAATAATGATTGCGACAGGTTGTAGATGCTTGATTAATATATTTACACTTCCAGCTCTTCCTGTTTCCCTGTTTGGGTGCTGAATACAAACTACTGCTACCTGCTGGTATGGTCGGGTTTGATTCTCTCACGCAATCACAGAACGTACATGCCTGGCCACTAATTAGCCTAATTTGCAGAACAACCTTCCGATGCCCATTAATTAAAATATGCCAAAAATTGTCCAGCCGGTCGACCTCTGTCTGTCGGTTGACCTCTGCAGTATTACTCACATTGGTGACTGATAGAGCATGGCTGTGAGGAAAGGCAAAAATAATTATCTAAATCATCCTTATGTAGCGGCATATCGCGAAATACTTTTGTTTAATTCTGTGGTCGTACACTTTTCTAACAACTTCAATTACAAAAATATAAAACTTTCTGGCCTTTTCCCTTGAGAGACTGTGTAAAATGCTCTTTGGGGTTTATCAGCTTATTTACAGTGACATATACTAAATTTGATGGCGATAATTATCATAATTACAATAATAATGCACTTTTTTTCAACAAGATTCTGGAAGGTGAGAGGAATGGAGAAGGAGTGTGCTGGTACCAAACTTCAAGAATAAGGGAGATGTGCAGACCTGCAGTAACTACAGGGGAATAAAGTTGATCAGTCACACCATGAAGTTATGGGAAAGAGTAGTGGAAGCCAGGCTGAGAGAAGAGGTGACCATCTGTGAGTAACAGTCTGGTTTCATGCCGAGGAAGAGCAGCACAGAAGCATTATTTGCTTTGAGAATGTTAATGGAGAAGTATAGAGAAGGTCAAGGGGAGTTGCATTGTGTTTGTGGATTTAGAGAAAGTGTAGGACAGTGTGGAGAAAGAGGAGTTGTCTCTGAATGGAAGTCCCAATGGACTATAATGTTTGTGGATGATATTGTGATTTGTGGTGAGAGTAGGAAGCAGGTTGAGAAGAGCCTGGAGAGGTGGAGGTACATGCTGGAGTGAAGGGGATTGAAAGTCAGTAGGAGTAAGACAGAGTACATGTGTGTGAATGAGAGGGAGGGCAGTGGAGTGGTGCAGTTGCAGGGAGAAGAGGTGGAGAAGGTGGAGGAGTTCAGGTACCTGGGAGTCAACAGTGCAAAGTAATGGAGAGTGTTAGAGAAGTGAAGAAAAGAGTGCCGGCAGGGTGGAGTGGGTGAAGAAAAGTGATAGCAGGAGTGATTTGTTATAGAAGAGTATCTGTGAGAGTGAAAAGGAAAGTTTATAGGACTGTGGTGCGACCCGAGATGTTGTATGGTTTAGAGACAGTGACATTGAGTAAAAGACAGGAGGTGGAGCCGGGGGATAGCAGAGCTGAAGATGTTGAGGTTTTCATTGGATGTGATAAAGATGGACAGGATTAGAAATGAGTTTATTAGAGGGACAGTGCATGCAGGACGTTTTGGAGACAAGGCGAGAGAGGCGAGATTGAGATGGTTTGGACATGTGCAGAGGAGGGACATGTGGTACATCAGTAGGAGAATGCCTAGGATGGAGCCACCAGGAAGGAGGAAAAGAGGAAGGCCAAGGAGGAGGTGTATGGATGTGGTGAGGGAAGACATGCAGGTAGTTGGGGTGAAAGAGGCAGATTTAGAGGACAGGGGGTATGGAGACGGATGATCCGCTGTGGCGACTCCTAATGGAAGAAGCTGAAAGACGACAATAAATATACACTTTCTTGGTGCTTTGCTCTGTAACCTGTTAGCAAGTGAATCGCTTTAATGCAGAGTAATGATGAGTTATGGCTGACTGGGGGAGTCCTTGAGTTATGTATTTATTTATATATGTATTTATTTATATATGTATTTATTTTTTTTTAACAAAAAGGAAGCACCTGCTTTAGGTGTTTTCTTTAGACATATTAAAAAGATATAGAAGGTCGACTCAGAAATCTGTTCACCACATGACCTTTGTCTTGCTCTGCTCTGTACCAGTAATAGCAGTTTTCTATCCAAAACCACTCATTTACCCCATACAGCTCTGTCTAAATTCATATTAGCAGAACATTAGGTCCTGCTGTTTTCCTTTATCATGCAAGGTGATCTGTCTGGTTATTATTCGCAGCCTATTTATAGCAAACTGGCCTGTTGCCTGGAGCCGTGGTGCCTGATATGGGCCCCCGAAACGCAAGCCGATTGCACACAGCAGCAGCCCCCCTCTTTTTTTGCCCAATGGGGCAAAGTCTTCATCAGCGTCTCCATATAAGCCCTGATTGCGATTTGCTGATGAATTGGATGATTTGCATATCTCCCACAAGGCTCCCGGGAGTCCCTAACTGGCGACTAATCAACTTTGAGTGCCTGAGATCGCTGCTTTGAGAAGTGATTGAGATATTGAGTGAGATTTAAAAGTATGAACCAAGTTCGTAAATGTAAAAGACAATGAAGTAGATGTCTTTTAGGCTTGTAGATGTCTAAAAGGCTTGATCTTATTTGTGCGCTTTTTTTTTTCTTTTTTTTTCTTCTTTCTTTCTTTCTTTCTTTCTTTCTTTTTCTCCCGTGACATACTGGCAGCCGAGTGGCCTTTCAGCAAAACTTTGAGCACATCTAAAGCAATTTCATGCCACTTTTGTAATTTCTTTCCCCCACTTAGGATAATTTGTTCGTTCCACGCCTCAGAATAGTATCGATTCTGCATAAGTTGTGTGGGTCTCACCCACACGTTTTATTGCAACTGTTTTTTAGCTTTGAGACAAAGCAGCTTAGATCCCAAACTGAATTTATGGTTAACCTTCACCCGACCATCTAATCTGCACACGTGTAACTTGCCTATAACTCGAGGCGTGTAAAAGGTACACTAATCATTTTCAAAAGTTCGGAGGCATCTTCGTGACATTTCCAACAACATTAACACCAGACTCCTGCAGGCGGCGGTGGAAAGAAAAAAAGCAATATCCCTGATTGTGTCTCACTGGAGCCAGCTCATGGCCAGAGACCAGAGTGAGAAAAGCAGAGCGAGGGAGAAAAAGGTGGGAGGGGCTTGCGGAGAGGCCGGATGACAAGATGCTTGGAAGAGCAGTGTGTACTGGGGACGAGAGAGAGAAAGAGGATGCTAGACAGATGAGAGGAGACTGTGGAGAGCATCGCTAGTGCCTGAGAGATAAGTGAAGGGAGGGGGAGTGAGGAAGGGCGAAAGTGGAAGTGGCGCTTTTTTTTCTTCGTTCTTTATTTGTGGAAGCAGCACTTACTGGCTGAGATCAGCTTCCTGCTACAAGTGCATCTTCATGCGTAGGTGCATCGCGTTTCTGCGGGACTCGATCCGGTCTCGGCATTGACGAGGCTTTTAGAAAGTTGCCGTAGAGTTGCTAGGAATGTAGAAAGATACGTTTTCGAGTCGGCCTCGACTCTCCGATATGGCGGCTTACTTCTGTATTTAACCTTCGACTCTTTCTAAAGAACGATCCATCGTCGTGATCACATGAACTCTCGGAAGTTTCTCGAGCAACTTCCACCTTGCCAAAAAGAAGTTGGAGAATTCTAGGCGTTCCTCCTTGGATTATATCTCCCAGTCTTGGTCTGTCTCTTTGGCTCCTGATGAGTGGGTCAATGTGTGGCTGTGGCTGTAGCTTAATTTCCTCACTAATGAAGAGGCTCGGTCGCACAACCTGCTGCTCGGACCTGCTGTCCTGCAGCCACACGTCAGAACATTTGCAGCGTCTGGCTATCGGCTGCCCACCCCAGCGCAAGGTAATCCTGTCAGGTTTGGTCAGGGGGACTCTACTCTGGTTTTGGTTACTCTTGTTCTAACTGGTGATGATCCCATTTAGTTGATGCTATTTGAACAAAATGTTTACTAACAATGAGTTGATCTCAATGCTCTATAGATCCATGTTCTCGATCATTCTGCTCCATTTACTTCTGTAGGAGACACTAAAGTTTTACCGCTGACGATCTAACATCCATTATCCTACACTACATATCAAATATTCCAAGCACTAGGACCAGTATCGATTTGGACTGCTTTTATTGGCTTTGCCAGCTTGGCCTTCAGACTTCCAGCTTTTGTGGTTTAAAAAGGCTTTGCATTGACAAGCGCTCTCTGATTTCACCAAGCATGGCTGACCTTGCAGTGTTGTTGTTTTTTTTTTTTTCTCTCAGATTTTATTTGTTGGCCAGACCTGCGAGAATATTTAAGTGTACAATAATTGATTTTGTAATGGAACCAGGTGATTTTAAAGGCTGTCTTGCTGCCTTGACAACCACAGCATCCACTTTGATTTGGATCGCGTTCTGAATGTGTTTTTTTTTTTCTTCCTTTTTTTTTTCTTTTTTTCAAAAGACGCTCTCCTCTTCATCCTCCTCCTCGGTCTTCCGCTTCTGTTTCGTTGCTCGACAAGTCGACTAAAAGCAGATAAGTGGAAGAAGTCTTTAAATCTATGAACTTGCTGAGCCGTTTTCCTGCCGTGCCATTTTCTCGAAGGCCCGACGTGTTTAATGTTCCATTCAACACGCAGCCTCTCAGGATCTCACATAATACTCGTGAAGAGGTCATGGCGGCTTGACATTTCGGTTTCGCTGAGCAGTGGCGTCCTGCGTTGCTAACGCCGCACTATTCCGACACCCTATTCAGGGCCAGCTAACGGTTCAGACCGAAGATGAGTGGGCTCTGCTCGAAATCTCTAATTAGTATTTGAGACTAAACTTAAAAGAGAATTTTTTTTTCTCCCCATACTGCAAGCAGGAATCTGTTTCTGCTTATTCGGAATTAAATCCATTATTGAAATCGGTTATTAATGATAGGATTTCAGACTGATGAACAACAAAGTAGGCATATTAAAAAGTCCGGTATTTTTAATACACTAAAATAATTGTTTAAACTTATTTATGAAATCACAATTAGACTATCATTTGATTCATTTTCTCATTGCCGCTTATTAACTGCATCGCTTATAGTATTGAATTTATGCCATTAGTAACCATCAGGCAGGTCTAAGCGGCTCTGCATTTCAATTTTGTCCACCAATCCACACTGCTTTATCACTCGAATGGGCAATTTTTAATGTTAACACACTACTCACACTATTTATGCTACGAAAAGGTGAACATGTATGTAGGACTGAAACGATTCCTCGAGTAACTCGATTAATTCGAATACAAAAATGAATCGAGACAAATTTGCCTTGATGCTTCGTTCTTTTTTTTTTTTCCTTCATTTAACTACTTGCTTTTTCCTACGGCCCATTATTGCTGATGCACCGCCCTAAACTCTGAAGCGCTATGGACAGGTAACACAGAAAACGCTGCAGAATGAAAAATAGAGAAACTGGGAGAAAACAACAGAGAAAACGATGAGAAGATTCAAATTTCAAGCTGCTTTCCCGAGACAAGGAAACCATATCGCGATACTGTGAGATTTATTAAATAAATAAATGTGAGAATTATTGTTTAATTAAACAAATATATTCCCATAACCTTCTCTACAACGGCCACTGCGGAGGGACTTTTTGAACGCACTGCATTTGTATTTTGATGTAATGCGGCAATGAAATGCACTAAATGGGTTTAGTTCGCACTGATATTCTTGTGTGCAATTCCAGCAATAAAATTTTTTTTCTAAAAAGGAGAAACACTTTGCTTATTTGTTTTAAAAGACTAGCCTTATTTTCTTTTAGTTTTGCTGTTTAATAAAGAAAAAGTACTTATCATATTAATCGATGGGATAATAGCTAGAATACTCAATTGGTAAAATAATCGACAGCAGCAGCCCTACGTTTATGCGATCTGGGATACACCTATAGATTCCTCAGCCATCAGAATTAGAATTACTAGGCTTGAGCACAAAAAGTTCGTAACGACTAACAAACAGACTCATTTGATGCCATAGACTTAGTGGACTCTTGGCAAGTGGCACTTCGAAAGGAAGTCATTTTGAGGCCTTAATTGCAGTCTAGCGATTTTTTTTTTGCAAATTTCATTCATTCGTACAGATAAGACCTATGAACGCGAAGGTTAAGCTTGCATAGAGTCGGTTGATCTCTGTGAGGACTTGGCTGTCAGATCCGTATCGTGTTTCACCTTCAATATCGTTAATGGAAAAAACGGGGTTCGGGATTCCGATATTTTCTATAATAAAGGTTTCACGTTTCCTTCCTGAGCCCGAGCTCAAGACCGAATCCTTGAATAGCACTGGGATCGATTCATATCCTCTTCAATGAAACGTACACTCAAGGACACGAGAAAGCATTCGCAACGTATTGATAGAGATACAGGGATAGAAGAGGACTGAACGCTCAATGCTACACCGAGAGCTCCAAAAATGTATATCCAGAAATTCAGGACATGAAGCTAGTAACTTTTATTATTTTGTGTTTCTTATGACGCTGCATTTATTCAAACTGCACTTTGTGTTTACTGTTGTAGTAGACAAATGCTATAAAAAGAGAATGGAGCTGAGAAACGCGGAAAGCGAACACGCTTAATTATACAAAATATGCATTGGTGTGCAAAATGTATAATCATTAGCTAAAAACCACAGCAGTGACTAAAAATGTAATTGTTTACTGTTGCTTTTAGTTTTAGTGTTTAATTATTCATGGTTCTACACCATTTTCACATGATGAGCATTATACAGTTTTTACTCACTGTGCTTATGTTTCTTTTCATGTGCTCGTGCATCACTGTGCTACTTCCATCCCATAAAAACTCCGCTTCCAGGTACAGTTTTCTTGAACTGAAAACTGAACAGTTTTCAGTTCAAGTAAAGTTCTACTACTTGAGTTCTAATTCAAGTGAAGGGAACATTTTAATGCTACTAAAGTCAGTTGTATTTGTTTATTTTTTTTTCCCCCCACATAATGTTTGTGTGGTTTTATAGAGTTACCCAGGCTCATATTCTGCCTTCAGAAAAAAAAATTAATTACTAGGATACTTGGGAATTTGTTTGCGCTTTGGTAAGAAACAAGGATATTAGGTTCTGTCTTTAGGGTCTGGTGTAATTCAAAACTTTCTTTCAGAACGAAGTGATAAAGCATTTTTGCTAGAAGTATTATGTAAAGTTATCAACCCAAATTTGAAACATGCCTTATTCAGATGGGGTTAGATTTTTAGGTTCATTCAGGCCGTTTTCAACCCGTAGTTTTTACGTAGTTTTTCAACTTGTTCTTTCCTTTTGTCTTTGTTTATTGTGTGTAGTTTTTTTTTTTTTTTTTTCTTTTCATTTTCTTTTTTCTTTTTTGGGTTTTAATCTTCTTTTTCCATTCTCACCCTCATTCTTTTTTTTTCTTTTTTTTTTTTACTTCTGTTTTATTACTTTTCGCTCCTTCTTTGTCTTCTTTCTTTTTTTTCTTTTCTTTAACACACACTCAATGATAATGCAGCCGCAAACTCGAGGTGATAATGCAGCCGCAACCAGTAGCGAGCGCAGCTACTCAATAGTCTGTCAGTAATTGCGCTCATTATTGCACTTACTGCACCTCGAGACATTGTTCGGATGTTTTATTTTTGAAGACGGTTGTCAGCTTTTTGTCATTAAAAGGATTTTGTGTGTCGAACTAATTTATTTTACACCCAAATCGTTTTCGAACTAGTAACAGAGACTTGCGCTAATGATATACAGTAAGTTGGAGAGAATGAGAGCGTGAAAGAGATGGTGGTGGGGGGGGGGATCATATCTGCAGTAATGAGACCAAAACTCCTACTACTTAGTGTCAATATTAATCTATTGATTCTGAATTTATTTCTAAATGATTCTGAAAATGTTTGTGATTGTGTGAGTACTGCTGTGGACAGCCAATCAGATTTCAAATATTAAACAACGCTGTGGTGTAAGCAGTAATGCTTTTTGTAGTATCATTTCTTCAGCAGTTGGTTTTTGAGAGTCCTCTTTATTGCTGGAGATTTTCTCATTGGTAAACTGTGTAATGTTCAGGAAATATTTACCCAGTTTGCATCATTCAGCTTTAACAACTATAGAGACAATTTAGACTCTACAGACCCTACAGAGACTTTACAGACTCTAAAAGACTCCACAGAAACTCGACAGACCCTACGGACTCTACAGAGACACTACGTACTCTACCGAGTCCCTACGGACTCTACAGCTGACTCTACCGAGTCCCTACAGACTCTACAGGGAATCTACCGAGTCCCTATGGACTCTACCGAGTCCCTATGGACTCTACGGACTCTACAGGGACACTACAGACTCTACAGGGACTATACAGGGAAACTATACGGAGACCCTACTTACTTTACAGGGACACTGCAGAGACACTGGGCTCTATGGACTCTACAGGGACACTACAGAGACACTAAGGATTCTACAGGGACACTACAGAAACTATACAGGGAAACTATACGGAGACCCTACTTACTTTACGGAGATTCTATGTACTCTACCAAGCCCCTACAGAGACACTATGGGGACTCTACAGAGACTCTACAGACACTAAAGAAATAGTACAGAGACTTTACAGACATTAAAGACAGTATAGAGACACTACAGAGATGTGTCCCATGACCAGAGGAACATTCTGAGCGCTACAATCCTGAGATACTTAGATCAGCCTCATGGGAACACAATTTTTTTCTACATAAAGTGAAACTAGTTTTTGTAAAAGTTTTGTGTAATTGCACTAAGTTGCATGGCCCTTTAATGACTTCGATGTTTTGCTTTGTGCTTAATCTCTGCTGTTTCTCTCTTTCACTGCAGTTTATCTTAGGAACACAATGAAAAGAGCTCTTACAGTACAGCTCTTAGTACAGTCTGCCACCCCCCCCCCCCCTATTTTTCTTTATTTAATTCCTTAATTTATTTTTCTTAAAAAAAAAAACATATAACATTCTTTTTAACTTATTTTGGGTTCTTTTTTCGATTTTTGTATTCAGGTTTTTCTTTTTTTTTTTTTGTATTTATTTATGATTTCACATTTATTTTCCAGTGGTGAATGAAGTACACAAAACATGTAGTAAAATATGACTCCAGTAAAAGTGTCCCTTTAAACTTTCACTTAAATAAAAGTAGAAAAGTATTTGCCTTCAATTGTACTCAAGTATCCAAAAGTACTCTGATTTATTATGGCTTTGATGCTCCTATTATCATTTTTGTCACAAGACTCTTTTCTTAATCCACTCAGTTTATGTGAAAAGACTCTGTTACTCTTAACACACCAATCTATTAATAGAAGGATATTAATGAGTCAAACACTGATTGATATCTATTAGAATTATCATGAGCCCAAAACCTTCTTTTCAAATACTTCAAAAAATCTCACAAATAAGGACACGGGTGCTGTGGCGAGTTCGAGTCGAGTTTCATCCTTCATTTATTCCTCTCTTAATGTTCTGCTTGTTGTTGAATTCATTCTGAACTGTATGTTGGTGATCAGCAGATACCAAGCAGCAATCAGAACAAGTTTAAAACAGAGCGCACGCTCGACCCTGATTGGTGAATTGCTGTGTGTTTGACCAGTTCAGTTTTTATTTTTAATCCGCTCAAATAAAAAGGAACGACTGATTTTTGAAAATGTAGTTGAGTAAAAAGTACGCCTTTAAAATATAGTGAAGTTAAAGTAAAAGTCTCCGCAAATGAAAATACTTCAGTAAAGTGCAGATACGTGAAAAAGCTATTTAAGTACAGTAACAAATTATTCACTTCATTACTGTCAATCACTGATATTTTCTTTGCATTTCTTTAATTCTTTTTCTGTTCTTGTCTAGTTTGATCCTTCATGTTTTTATTTTCCGTTTTGTTGTTTTTGCTTGTTTTCTTTGTCATTTTGCCCTTCTTTTCCCTTTGAAATGATTATTATGTAATGGCTACCTTCCTAAACTAAACATGGAACCTACCCATAGTCGTCATGGTTACTGAACACAATTATCCTCTTGTACCATCTCGGTGTTGTTTAACTCCTCCATCATCTGATTGCACAATTCTTACTTGGTTTGGTAAAAGTCTGGTGATCGTTCAGCTTGTACTGTGGACCAGCTGCTCTGGGAGGAGTCTAAGCTTGTGAAGGATGATGTTTGTGCTTTTTGGCCAGCACCGGACCCAGACGAGGGTTTCACAGCATTTAACACGAACAGCTGCGTCTGCCTTCGATATGTTCACCGTCACGCTATACAGATGTCCAAGAGACGTCCCTCGTCCGTATTGTTGAAGGGCTCGATGCTAACGAAGCATGTTCATCAACAAAGCCCCTTTCACTAAGAGTCTAAAGCTTTTAGTCATTGGGTTTGTCCGGCTTGTTTCTACATTCTATTATTAGCAGCAGACCTTAAAAGGTCTATTTTGATTCTGTGCTTTGTTTATTTCTGAAGGTCATAAAATGGACCGGACGCTTTTGTTTGCACCAGTAGGGCGAGCAAAATTGTTGAACTACATAAAAATTGGTCTCCCCAGCTGGGTCAGAAGATGCACCAGACATTGCTTGCATTTGCAATTCTTTTCAGAGCAGATTTGAATCATATTTGCAGGAGAACCCGTTTAAAAAGCGGGCCTGGTTTCAACGTCCGCTCCACTAACGCATGCTAATGAAGTGCATTCCGCCGGACACCTTCGGGAACCTTGTTTTTCATAAACGTTGTCTGATGGAGCCTGGAGGTTTGGCCTGAGTTGCTCCATCACTGTAGCGCAATGTTCCTGCGTCCTCGGGAAAGTGTTATGAAGGTAGTGTCGTCTACCCACATGCTGATAGTTTCATCATTTACTGCCTGTTTTAAACTGAAATCAAACGTCATGTTACGTTACCATAGTGACCACATGCCAGCTTACTTTCTCAGATTTATTTCCCAAGTGTTTCTCTGGACTGTGTTTTTATACCAAGTTTGTTGACTGTAGTCCATCCGTTCATTGGTTCATCAGTCTCTAACAATTTACATGGGCCAGAGTGAAGTGAAGATTTTATTATGATACATAATGAAAGTATTTATTATGCCTCCTAATACTATATTAATTATGACTCTAACAAATAATAAGTCTGTTAATAACAAGAGGTCGACCGAAAGTAGATCTTACAGATAGCTAGCTTGGATCTTTTTCACATGGACAGAAAAAAAGACAGAAACCAAACACTCCATGTAAAATAGTACTGAACTTTATTACGGTAATAAAAGAAAATCAGTACTGAATCATGAAAATGTGCAAAATAAAAAATATTTAAACATATTGATTATTTTAATAAATAAAAAGGAAGATAAGACATGCGGAAACACTCCGAATACGTAAAAACAGTCGCATTCAAAATAAATAAAACAATAAAGCAAATAAACAGCACGTGGTGTCAGTAATTCACCTCTAGAGGGCACTCTCGTACTGTATAACGCAACCCGAAAAAACTATCTGTATGGATTTTTGCAAATAGTTCCAGAAATTAAGTATCTTTGCAGATTAATTGGGAAAACCCATGAAACGGTGGGTCTTTAGCGTGTTTATAGATGCCGAAAGCATTTAATAAGAATGTTATATACTAACCGTGGTTAAGTATTAGTAAGAAATTCAAAGCGATTTATTGGAATGCTATGTTGGTCATTTGTGGGTATCCAATCAAGGGTAAAGCCTGGTGAACTGGCAAGGTTTTTCTTAAAACGGCCGATTTACATGTTTACTGATTTTAAGCACAACGCCGCGTTAGCTGTTCATTACGTCCAGCCATACTTTTTTCTTTCTTTCTTTCTTACTGCTCTTGTCCTTCTGCTTATTGTTCTCTTTGCAAAGGTATATCAGGGTGTACACAAATGTTCTCCTCACAAAGGAATACTACCACCCCCCCCACCCCCACCCCTCCTTATGCATTTCTCATCTGTTACAAGCAAGAAGTATTTTGGAGGCTTTGCTTCTCTTCCCCAGTTCCCCCAGAAGATGGAGAAAAATGAGCTGTCGCTCGAGTGTGTGGTGCGGTAATAAGTGAAGAAATGATGCGTCTCGCTGCCTTATCTGTCTAGCCGTGTACGCCGGTTTGGCTCAGGTCCCAGGTGAAAACAAACTTTTAAAGCGAGGGTTTGTTCTGCTTGCCGGTCTCAGGGTTTTTGCAACTTGATGTAGTTCGAAGCAGCGGTTTATTTCTATAGTTTCTGCTCATCTTCGTCTCAGGTGAATATTTTTTGGTTTGGTGCGGGAGAGAGTGGATGGGGTTTGATGGAGAGGTTAATTGTAGTGATGTACACATTCATTAAAGAGAACAGGGAATTGGGTGGATTATGACCTGTAACTCCGGCTTTAATTCCGAAAACTCTGGGGGGGTGTTTCAGTATGTTCTCTGTGCTCTGTTTATTAAAGCGGGTGAATTTGTTGCTGTAATTATTGTACTCTGTGTGATTAGGGATCTGAACGCTGGTCACTGCTGATGTGTTGTTGATGGTCCTCCTGAAGATGTTGGTGCTGGGTGTCGTTCATGTGGTGGCGATGTTGGTTTTATTGCTAGTGGTCTTGTTTTGGTGGTGTTTTTATGCTTGTGGTGTATTCGTGATGGTGCTGGTGGTAGTCCTGTTGCTGATGGTGGTAATGGTGGCTCTGTTTTTGGTGGTGTGTTCCTGATTGTGGATGTCCTGCTTTTTGTGGTGTTTTCCCTTATGGTGTTGGTTCTGTTTGTAGTGCTGTTTTTTTCTGATTGTGGTAGTTCTGTTTTTGGTGGTGTTTCTGTGATGATGGAGGTCCTGCTTTAGGTGGTGTTTTCCTGAAACTGGTGGTGGTCCTGTTTTTGTTGTTGGTTAGTTGATGGTGGTCCTGTTTTGCTGGTGGTGGTTGGGACGGTTTGATGGGGTTCATTGTTGTGAAGGTGCTGGTTATTCTAATGTTTTGGTGGTGCTGTTGATCATCATGATGTTCGTGCTCTGTTTGTTTTGCTGCTTCTGTTGGTTGGTTACGTTGTTGGTGATGCTGTTAGTAAAGATGCTGACAAAGTCTATGCTGAAGTAATGCTGCTGTGGCTGGTGGAGGTGCTGTTGATGTTGGCTATGCTGATGTTTTTGCTGCGGGTGGTTCTGCTGTTATTTATGTTTAGTGTTGTTTGCGATACTTAAGTGCTGCTCATCTGTTGGTAGATGATCTTGGCGAAGTTATTTTGTCATGTTCTAAGGGCGCCCAGTGAATGTCACGCCACCACCGCTAGACCAAACTAAACAGTGACGAAGCGTTTTTCTTTCTCCCTTGGTCGAGTTCAGAGGTGCTGTTCTGAGGAACGACGAGTCAGGAATGATTTATTAGTCTCACATATTGGACACAGAAAACCGAATATAATCCACACTATGTGTCTGGAGCGAGTGTACTCTATGTAGTGGAGTGTAATGAGTGTTGAAGCGCCCTCTGCTGACTGGCAGAAGAAAAAACAGTTTGTCTGTACTCATTAAAACTACACGCATTGGTGGGAAAAACAACACAATTTTTAAACGATTTGTTCGTTTATCATCAGAGATACGATTTTGGATTTTAAAAAAAATTGCTGTTGCTATGGTTACGGCACTGCCATCATGAGTTGGGTCACGCTTTGTGTAAGAAGATAAAAAGAATTGTAATCACACTCTTGTGTATAGTCGTTTCGGAGGAGTATTTTCCGGGCTTTTCCAGGGTATTTCGGAATTTCACTGCGAATCATCAAACGTGCGAGTGCTAGTATTACGTTTCTCTCTCTCTCTCTCTCTCTCCCTCTGATGCAGTTATTTGTGTTGTGTATCTCAGCGCGCTGGAGTTTATAATCCGAGACGCTCATATCGTGTCTCTCGCTGCATTAATGCTGATGTTCATTGTTTTATTTGGGAGCATGAATAAAACATGAGGAATTTTTACCTTCTACACACACACACACACGCACACACGCACACACGCACACACGCACACACACACACACGCACACAAACTGAGAGAGGAAACTAATAACCATGTGTTTCTTTTTTTTTTTCTCTCTCTCTGGCCCTCCATCTTTTTTTCTTAACCACTTGTGTATCCCCCCCCCATTTGTTCACACACTGTCTTCCTTACATGTTGCATCCTTTACTTCTTTTTTCTATCCCTCCTGTTTGTCTTGTTGTCTTTATTTCTTCTTCTTTTTTTGTCCCTTTTTCCTAATTCTCAAACTTTTTTTTTACTCTTTTTATTTATTTTGCTGTTCTTCCACCTTCATTTCTCTTTTAATATCTTTTTTTTTTGTCCTTTTCCATCTCTATTTTGTAACTTTTTCCTCCCTCCATCCCTGGCTGTGTCTTATTGTTTTTCTTTTGCGTTCTTTTGTTGCTGTCTTTCTTTCTTTTTCACACCCTTTCTTTCTTTTTAAACTTTTCTTCTTACACTTAATTTTTTTTCTTTCACTTTTCTCTTTCTTCTGTTTTTGATTACGTCTCCTTTTTTTTCCTTCTTTTACATACTCTTTTGTTTGTGTTTTTTTTGTTCTCATGTCTGTTGTTCCTTGCTCTTACTGTGTCTTCCATTATCCTTCTTGTTTTTCCTCCTTGCTCGTCTCTTTCGTTCTTCTCTTTTCTTTCCCCTCCTTTTTCCTTGTTCCCTTCTTCCAGAATGCCGGGAAGTCGTTGTCCTCCTCAGGCAGCCTAGCGAAGGTTCAGAAAGTAGCAAGCTGGCTTTTGGAAATGAACCAGGACCTGCTGGTTCCCGAACCTGCGCCGGAGCCAGAACCTGAGCCCGGACTCATGAACCACGAGCGAGAACCTCAGCAGCGGAGGAGAGATCGAGGTGAGGAGGATGAGGAGGAGGAGGACGAAGACGAGCGAGAGCGTTCCGGAGAGGCGGAAGAAGCGGAAGAGGAACCCTGGCCTTCGGGGAGGGAGTCCGTGAGCCGGAACCAGGCAGCGGAAGAAGGCAGGAGAGAGGAAGTGAACGGAGGAGAGAAAGCCGTGCAGTGGTTGTGGGAGCAGGAGCAGCGGAGACGGCGGCGGAGACGGCGGAACGACGACGAGGAAGAGGAGGAGAACAACAACCACGGCGATGACGAAGGAGGAGAAGGACTGGTACGGACGGGAGACGAAGAGGACGGAGAGCGGGAGGAAGAGGAAGAGATGGACCAGGAGAGCGACGAGTTTGAAGCGTCAGAGGACAGCGCGAGAGAGGAGGACGAGGAAGCGGAGGAGGACGAGGGAGGAGAGACGGGACTACACCCTTCTCCGGTCAAAACCGGAGCGTCGGATCCGAACGATAACTCCAACGTCCAATCAGGACGACAGAACCAAAGCTCATCTTCATCTAAGCACACGCATCCTCAGGTAAGAGACTTCAATCCAACAAAGTAGCCATGCTAACGTTCACTTCCATTTTATTAGCATAAGTAGCTATTATGTGTTTTGTTTTTATTATTTATTTAACTTATGGTAATCTAAAAAAAAAAAAGGTTTACAAGGTTTATTACTCTGTGCTTTTTAAGACTTCACCTAGGCATACCTTCGATGTCGCACTTTAGTCTTATGAGCCAATAGGAAGCAAGTGGGCGGGGCCGAAATGTCATTAGCTTGAGTATTAGCATAATAAAGTGCAACATACTTTATAGAAACAAAACGGTCGCCGATTGTCCACTGATGTGCGTTCACTTTTGTTTTGGATTGTGTGGGCAACCTGTTATTGTTTATTAGCATCCTTTATCATAGCGTTTATTTTCTTTTCAAATTAACATTTACACTTTGAACCTTGATGATGGTCACACTTACACTTTTTAAGATAAGTTTGGTTGTTTTGGGTGTTTCATGGTAATTCTTCAGTCTGAGAAAGAAGCTACAAGAGCGAACGAGCCCAGGCCATTTTCAGGTGTTTGCTGCTCATTAAGTGCTTGTAGTTATATTGGGGGTCTAATTCTATTTTCAAATTTTATTTCTATTTGTCACATACACATTCATCCTACATGTAGTTTAATGCTTTTTTTTACTGTCCTACATGTAAACATGAAAAATAAAATATAAGAATAAAAATAAGTATAAAGTATAAGCATATTAAAATTATAACTAAAAGTATGAAAATAGGTTGTTTGTGTGTGTGTGTGTGTGTGTGTGTGTGTGTGTGTGTGTGTGTGTGTGCGCGTTTTATTTATTTATATATATATATAAATAAATAAAATAGTGTGTGTATATATACGCATGCATGCATACGCGCGCGCATACATACATGTACACACGTGTGAATTGCCAGAAAGGGACGCATGTGTATGGCAGATATTGACAGAAGTACAAATGAAAGTGATCCAGTGGGGGTTTTTTTTGTTTTGTTTAAAGTGTCTATGTTCAGTAATAAGGTGACATAAAGTGACACTGTGCTGTGAGTGTCATATACATAGTGCAGTGTCAAATAATTATGCAGTGAAGGAAAAGTGAGACAGAGACAGAAGTCCAGGTACTAGATGCTGGGTGTCTCCTGGCTTGGACCCCGAATGTCCAGTGGGAAGAAGCTCCTCCTCGCTCTCATCTTTCATACAGTTTGAGTTCTTTAAACTGTTAAAATGCTAAACATGGACAAGTTGGGGGGAAAAAAATGTGGACGTATGACTACGTCTTTCTGGGCCAAATGTAATACTTTTGAGTTCCTTATTTTTGTTTGTTTTTTTTCCTTTCAATTTGGCCGTTCACGATTTCAAGATTAACATGAGATTGGCCCAAACTGTTATGATTCCTTTAAACTCCCAAACTCCAAGTTTATCTTCAGGTTTGATCAGATGCAGTTTGAGGATGTGCAGCAGTGGTCTGTTCTGTCTGTAATAATTAAAAGGTTTACATTGCTTGAAGTTCTCGCTTTTCTCACACACGTTGTGTAAATGTTATTGAGATTCTCTAAAGACCTGCTCGTCTGTTTTGTGGAGTTTGTCTCCCCCTAGTGGTTCTCACATTAATACAGTGTTTTATGTTTTTATTTGCATTGGAACTACAAAGCTGATTTAGGGAATAGGTATATTATTGAGTTAAATACTGTATTTTCATTTAATTTAGTTTTTTTTTTTGTTGCTTGCTCCTATTCTGCAGCCTGTTACTGGTCAGACTGGTGCTACAAATGTGAGCTCAACTTATAGTCCGGTGCACGAACAGGCAGGAAAGAAAGTAACCCATTTTAAGATCATACTGACATCGCTAGATCCCGAAACACACGCGTACCCCAATGTCCTCAAATAACACTGTTCACGATCAGCAGAATGCCACCTCATGCTGTACTGCTAATGAATTACTGCATGTGCATAAAGCACAGAATTGCAAGCAAATCATTAAAAAAATGCACTTTTGTGTGTGTGTGTGTGTGTGTGTGTGTGTGTGTGTGTGTGTGTGTGCGCGCGCGTCTTTTTCTTTTTGATAAATTCTCGAATAAAGCCCAAGCACTAAAAAGCAGTCATTATAATAGTCATTGGTTAACGCCATCTCTCTGCTTCGGCACTTCCTTATTTTATTGTAGCCGTGGAAACGGTTGCTATGCAACTCCCATTCTTTCATTGCTATGGGGATACAGCAGAGTGCAAATAAGCAGGAGGATGCAGGTGAATCACGGTTTTGAACGCCCCTGGCTGCATTATAAGAGTTAGAATCAGGTTTCTGAGACTTTGCAGCTTCCGGTTACATTCTGTTCTCAGTGCTTGTCTGTCTGTCTGTCTGTCTGTCTGTCTGTCTGTCTGTCTGTCTGTCTGTCTGTCTGTCTGTCTGCAGTGAGCCAAAGTATTGAAGTATTTTATATATTTATATACACTTCTGTATATTTACATCTGTAGTGTCTTAAATCGAGTGTTACATAATGTATGTACAAGTGTGAATAGCATATGTATTATGTAAAACAAACTGGAAAAAAAAAAGAACAGAACACAGGATTGGTTGCGTCCCAAACCACGTAATGTAAAGAGAAGTGTATACCTTCTTTGGTGTCATGTCTTTTGATTTGGTCATGTCTTTTGTAGTTATAGTTATAGAAGTTCTAGAAAGTAAAGAAAAGGATTAGTTGTATCCCAAACCATGTGGCTCATCTCAAACTTTTATAAAAAAAACAGAATGGGATTGGTCGGGTCTCATTTCACGTATTGCACATATGCAAGTAGAGATAATAAGCAAGATTGTGTTTGCTTATTAAATACCCACTTTAAGGAGTTTATTTTATTTATTTATTTTATTTTATATTTACCCCACGTTGGTGTGCTTATTCAGCATTTTATAGAGCAGTGTAGTGTATGGTTCGGTTCGAAAAACAACCCTGATTTTTCTATGAAGTTCCACTGTGAGACGCTAGAGGGCAGAAATGTTCTACGTTCTCACCGATTGGATTAGAAAACCTTACTGCACGGTTCTGCGAATGGCTTGAAGCCATGACATTTTTCACGTGAGTGGTGTGTGTGTGTGTTTGAGAGTGTGAGTGTGTGAGAAACAACTGATCTGTGTTTCAAAGCAAACCTGTCTGCTGCAGCTGTGCCAGAGCAGTCTCAGGATTATTCATTAATCAGCCGTTTGCCATCTGTGCTGTAACATGGGCCCTCTCTCTTACTCACACACACACGCGCATACACGCATACACGCGCACACACACACACACACACACACACACACAGGGCTCTGACGTGAATCTCATCACATATCTGAATCGAAAAATGTTAAAGAAAAACAGAAGCGCTGATCTAATGTCAGTGTAAGTGTGACTTACCGTGTGTGTGTGTGTGTGTGTGTGTGTGTGTGTGTGTGTGTGTGTGTGTGTGTGTGTAAAAAAAAAAAAAAAAGACCATGCTCATATTCACCCCTGCTTTAGAAATGTCCTTGGGTTTTATGAAATAACTAAAAGCAGCACACACACAGTTTTGATTTATGTATTTGAGTACTTTATTTAGGTGTGTGTGTGTGTGTGTGTGTGTGTGTGTGTGTGTGTGTGTGTGTGTGTGTGTGTGTGTTATATGATGTCGAGGAAGAGCAGGGTCGGTCATATCCCAATCCCTCCATCGTGCACACGGGAGTAGGTTTTGTCACCGGGCTTACGTTCAACGACACGACGAGCCACTTTAATTCCCTGTACCTCCGAAGGACGACTTGGATGTCAGATTTACGCAGTGTGTGAACACACACACACACACACACACTTCAAGCTCTTTGTGCGTCCGTGTAAAGATTTCTCTCTGAAGCAGTGTGTGCATAAATGATTCATATTCACCTGAAATTTTAAACACGTTTTCCTCCCACAGCAGTCCACAAGGACGCAGTGGTGTGTGTGTGTGTGTGTGTGTGTGTGTGTGTGTGTGTGTGTGTGTGTGTGTGTGTGTGTACACATACTGATGTAATATCCTTGAGGCAGTGAATGACTTAGCACACACAAATGTCCTAATATCTTTGCTTTAGTGTGTTTGTTGCCATTATTATCCAGTGAAGTATAATGTGTATATTACACAGTGTGTGGATTTCAGATGTTTGTACTAATATCTGATTGAGCTCCGTAATTAATCTGTCCTTCAAACACATCTAAGAAAGTTTCTCTGTTGCGTTACATGGTAATGCAGTGTACCAGCACGCAGGCTACACTAGCATTATACCAGGGTGGTAAGATGCTAAATTTCTGGTCATGAAGGTCATGAGTTTAAATCCCAGCACCATTAAGATGCCCTTGAGCAAAGCCCTTACTAGAGTTCAAACGTTTCATAGATTTTGCAGATTAATCTGGTAAGTTGATTACCGAAACTATCGACTATCTGCAAATATCCATTTTGATAGTTTTTCCGGGTTGCATCTGAGAAGGTCCGGTATCATTACACAGCACAGGAGCTACCTCTAGAGGTGAATCACTAATGCCACATGCATTTATTAATTATATATTTATATTTATTAATGTAATCGGCTATCGGTAGAATCCTGTCGACCTCTACCTGCTCACTCCAAAAATGGGAGTCACCTGCAGCGCTGCACAGGACTCGCTCGAGAAGAACATTTCCAAAGAAGTGTGTTTTTGGATGTGAGGGAAGGAGAACCGTATTCAGGATTTACCATATAGACATGTCCTGCTGTCGTTGCCAATGATCTTCATGCTCAAATTCAGACTCTGGTCCGATTTTGGATCCAATACATACCTCTGGATCTGATCGTTAGCCGTAGTTCATTGAAGACTATAAAGGTTTTGTTCCTGTTTTATTTACAGCGATGTCTCAGCTCACATACGATCGCTACGCAAAAGCTATTTGTGCTCACGGATCTTTAGGAAAAAAAAAGGGATTGATTAACTCGCATTCTAGCAATATATACATACACACACACACGTACTCAAAACTAGCATCCTAGCAAACTGCTAAAATGATGTGTTCTGTGAGCTTGCCACAACAAACACTTTCCTGTATATCAAACAGCTTTAATATTAGCAGGATCTCTGGTTCCCTGAAGGTGTGAATTTATTTGTTTGTTTTTAAAGCAACAAGACCCCTGCCATTTTTCACTTCTCTTTCCATTTGCACTGCTTAGCGGCGTAGATCTGTGTTCTGAACATAAGGCGCATACTTCAGTGTGGGGAGATTAACAGCGGAGCTCAACACAGGAGCGCTAAAAATGAACATGCTTCCAAATGTCTTTGTTCCACTAAGCCTGAGCTGAGCCATGTGGCACTTTGACCATCAGGGCTTCTCCCCCCCACACTCTTTAAGTCCAAATGCTTTTGTCTTGGTTTGTGTTTTTGGTGTTTTTTTTATTTATTTAGAGTAATCTTCAAGTAATGCAAAAGAACATGCTGGAATGAAGCAGGGCAGTTGAGCGCAATCGTTTCCAGGCCAGTAATTGTAGGGATTCGAAGTAAACTCATGGCATTTTGTGAAAAAGGAAGTTCAAACACGTACGTTTTGTCCTGCTGTCGGAAAACATCGTCTCGGAGTGGATGCCTGTCGTACATTTTGACATCCGTGTCCAAGCGAGTGACTTCTAAATCAAACCTTTTTGAAAACGGTCGAGTTTGAGGTGTGGTGTGTCGAACGCTGGTTCTGGAAAAACAGCACTTTAAGAGCAACAGGGAACAAAGAAAAGCCAAGACTTGCTTTTTGGTACTTTTGGTATCGGGTGAAACGAATATGACTGAAAATGGGACTGGGCTTGAATGACTAACAAATAATCATTGTATTTATTTATTTTTTTATTTATTTTTTAAGCCTACAGGGGGCACCAAAGCTGGACCTCTTTCTTACGATTCGTCCAAACTGTCCATAAAAAAAAAAAAGATTAAAGTAGTTATTTTAGTTAGGAGCCTAAATCCATCAAGTTTTGTCACGATACAAATGCAAAATAATTATCTTGTAGGTATCATACATCCTAGTGAGCCACTGAACGTGCTAACTGGTTTTGTAATAAGGAGATTAGCATACAGCTTAACATGCTACACATGCTATGTCATGAACTAGCATTGTTAGAGTACAGTACCCTTCAAACGTGTATTACTGCCACAAAATTAATGCTGTGTGGATTAGCAAAACCCCAAAGCAAAATTAAATAGTAATTAATAGTATTTTAGATTTTGGCCTGCATCTAGCATTTTTTTTTAATTTATTTATTTTTACTCCATGTGATGCTGAGTCACTGAGCTGTGAAATTTAGCCTGACTTAAGTACCACCTACCATATGAGTTGTAGACATCTTGATTTGTCAGCTCAGAAAGAATGATTCTGGTACCCCAGGTGCTTTTTCTGGATACTTTCCAAATCAGGATGAGCTTTATGGTGTGGAAATCTTTCTGGCCTTCAATGTTTTACGATTACATGGAAGATTTTACGCTTTATCTTATGCCTTGCCGTTATTTAGCGTATGCCTTATACCGTGCCAATTGAGGCAAAAGAAATGAATGGAAAGAAACTGATGGATGATGGTGCGGTTAAAGTGGCTCGGTGCTAAACTGTTGCGTCAGTGATCTGAGTCACGAGCTGGAAATGGAACTAGGGAAGGAGTATAAGTCATCAGGACTGTAGGCAGTGTTTGGATAACACGCCATATGGGAGCATGAATGTTGTTTTGTCAGTTTACAGTGTGATATTTGTTTCCCTGTGGTGGATTCAGGGACGGGTTTCGTTCACAATTGTTCAACTTTTTCATTCTAAACTTGCTGACTAATACTATTTAATATTCAAATTATTCATTTGTGCATTTGTGTGTGTGTGTGTGTGTGTGTGTGTGTGTGTGTGTGTGTATGTATGTATGTATGTATGTATGTATGTATGTATGTATATATATATATATATATATATATATATATATATATATATATATATATATATATATATATATATATATATATATAACACCTGGTAGTCAACAAATGGGTAAGACAACTTTTATTTTCTTTTACACACAACATACAGAAACATTTTTAACATTGTTGAATGTCGAAATGCGATGCGAATAAACATTCGTAAAACGATTCCTCACATAGAAGGAATATAGAAGGAAACGTATCAAAACATTTACAAGAGAGGAGTTGTGGTATTTTATGAGGAAGTCAATTGTGTCAGAAGTATGTAAGGGTGATGCCGGATATGTATGAGGACAGTGTGACAGCAGTGAAGTGTGCAGTAGGAACGACAGACTGGTTCAAGGTGAAGGTTGGATTGCATCAAGGATCGGCTCTGAGCCCTTTCCTGTTTGCAGTGGTAATGGACAGGTTGACAGACGAGGTCAAACAGGAGTCTCCCTGGACTATGATGTTTGCGGATGATATTGTAATTTGTGGTCAGAGTAGTGAGCAGGTTGAGAAGAGCCTGGAGGGGTGGAGGTACTTGCTGGAGAGAAGGGAAATGAAAGTCAGTAGGAATAAGACAGAGTACATGTGTGTGAATGAGAGGGAGGGCAGTGGAGTGGTGCAGTTGCAGGGAGAAGAGGTGGAGAAGGTGGTGGAGTTCAGGTACCTGGGGTCAACAGTGCAAAGTAATGGAGAGTGTGTTAGAGAAGTGAAGAAAAGAGTGCAGGCAGGGTGGAGTGGGTGGAGAAGAGTGATGGCAGGAGTGATTTGTGATGGTAGAGTATCTGCAAGAATGAAAAGGAAAGTGTATAGGACTGTGGTGAGACCTGTGATGTTGTATGGACTAGAGACATTGGCATTGAGTAAAAGACAGGAGGTGGAGCTGGAGGTAGCAGAGCTGAAGATGTTGAGGTTTTCGTTGGGAGTGACGACGATAGACAAGATTAGAAATTAGTTTGTTAGAGGGACAGCTCATGTTGGACGTTTTGGTGACAAAGTGAGGGAGGCGAGATTGAGATGGTTTGGACATTTGCAGAGGAGGAACATGAGTTATATTGGTAGAAGAATGCTGAGGATGGAGCCACCAGGAAGGAGGAAAAGAGGAAGACCAAGGAGAAGGTTCATGGATGTGGTGAGGGAAGACATGCAGGTAGTTGGTGTGAAAGAGGCAGATGTAGAGGACATGGTGGTATGGAAACGGATTAAAATAATAATAATAATAAAAAGACAGACAAGATTTGCATTTCACATGTTGGCAGATCAAATGAAACCGGCCAAAGTACAGCGCACCACCAATGCACCGAAAAACAATTAAAAATTAATGTACAGAATGCAATTAGAGCAGAATATACCTTTACAGAATCTCCCAGAGATTGTTGAATATTTCAACCCCTGCCGCAAAGATGCTCCCGTGTCAGTCACGGATCGTGGAAAGCGAAATGTCACTCTGTCACGGTCGTTGGATTTATTCATGCACATTAATATTTATATAAATCTTTTTTTCTTCGCATTTTTATTCACAAAAATTGTCATAATAGGCTGTTGATTCACTTATTGGGAGAAAACCAGTAGCTCTATGTGAAATCAAACATTGAGTTATATATAAAAAAATAATTCTAACAATTGTTTGGACCATTCAGTTTGATATTAAACAATACGTCTCATTTGAGATCTAATGGATGACACGGTTGCCATTCTGCATCTCGAATAATCTTCGTTTAACGGCATTTCTGGGATTTAGCGATCTTTTGTGCGTAGTGTTGTCCCCTTATTACTGCCATGGCTGTGCGTTAAATCAGGAAGCTCATTTGGACAATTGATGTCTAGGGCCAAATAAGCCGCTGACCAAATTTCTTGCTATTGGTCAGGGCTCGAGCTGGGGCAGTAACCAAGTGTCTGAATTCCCGGGGTGGGGGTGAAAAGAGCTTTAGAAAGAAGAGCAGCTGCCAGGCTCGCTGCTTACATCACACCCTGGGATATTTTAAAGGGGGCTGAGAGCTGTCAGGTTGACCTGTCTGTGGCTATACAGAGCAAGTTAGAACCTGGTCTTCACATTAGTCGGAGTGAATCTTCTAAGGTTTTTGATTCGGCACACAAGATCCAGGTAGTTCTCGAGCTCTTCATTTCATCCAACCTCGTTAGAAGATAAGGACAAACAGACTCTTTCTTTTCCTTCCTTTGGGATATGACTTACTAGTTCACTGGACTACTTGGCACTACTCCGGCATTGCTCCATTCTACGCTTTTCATCTATCAGCAATTACAAGAAGAAAATGCCCAAATCCTCACCCAAGGAAAAGGCTCCACCCACTCCACCTGAGAGCCCCGCTTTAGAGTTTTTGGACCACAAGGAAGGGACCAATGAGCCTTCACAGAGTGTGTTGGAGATATTTAGCACCATCATCGCACAGAGCCTGCCTTTCTGTCGCAGACGGGTGAGTCTGACTTTGATTGGCCGGTGTCCTAGTTAGGTAACGGCGGCAGCCATTTTGTTGATCGAATACCTGGAGATTGACTGGCGTCCTACCTTGAAATGGCTCGTCTGTCAGTCTGCTTTATTCACTAGTTTAAAGGTGCGCACTAAACAAAAGAACTCGTTTGATACCTATTCAAATTCTATTTCGTTCCCTGTGAAAATCTTTTCAACTTCGCACATATAATCACCCGCTGACACGTTTCGTTTCTTAGGCACGCTCGCAGTAGACACGCTCATTGCTGAAGAAATGAAGTACCTGAGACGGAGCCCTGAACAATCAAGAGTTCATATTTTTAAAATTATGATTCATGCTTCCACCTCCGGCTTCCCTGTCGCTGTCGCGAACAATGACAGCAATTGGTCTGGCGGAAGAAGTGGACTGAATATAGCAGCGTGTTATAAGTTGTCACCATGTGCTGCGCCGCTGTCATTTTAATGGCACTTCCAAAGTCTTTCGCAGACAGTTCGGCCAAGTCAGACGTCTGCGTTCGCGTCCGAGTCGTCTGCTCTAACGAGGCCTGTACACGGCTGAGCAGCCGAGTCGGGTTCCTGTGTCTTTTCTGTCCTGAGATAATGCTTTTAGCTACAGAGTGCATGCTAGCACCGATAAGCCGTCACACCACTCCTCGTTTAGCAGCATCGAAGATGTGAACAGATGACCTTAAAAAGCCAGCGTTCTATTTTTAGGCTCGTGCGGGACGACGCAAAAAGGGCGTGGATCTATAAGAATGCTTATTTTCCGTAAAGCCGGTATTTTATTTTAGACGTAGCCGAACTGTCGCAAGACTCTATCTCGACAACTGGCACTATGGTCACTGTGGCATTTGTTGTTTTTGGTGTTGAAAGTGAGTGAAAGGTCTACCGTTGTTTTCAGACAGCTTAAACACGGCGCACCCTTTTGAGGAATCTCTACCATCCTCCGGGACTAGAGAACGAGCTTTATATAGTTTTGAAAGATGCTCCGAGGCCACACATCACTGACAAACAAAAATAAGAACCTGGTGCTCATGGCGTTCGTGGAGTCTAGTAGCCACTATATTTCCATATTGTGATTTTGCCATTGTGGTTTGTTTGAGTTGACGGTTTGTGTCTAAAATAGAGCAGAAGTGCAAACTCCAAAAAAATAACTAATAAGCATTCAACAGTGGGTTTTTTTTTTTATAGCTCCTTTAGCATACATATATATATATATGCCACTATTAAAGGAGCTATAAAAAAACCCACTGTTGAATGCTTGCCATTTTTTACTCACATTTTTATATATATATATATATATATATATATATATATATATATATATATATATATATATATATATATATAAAATAGTAATAAGAAAAATTAGCATAATAAAATGAGTAAAAAATATATATATATAAATAAATATCAGAATAAGTTACATGTGTTTTTTTAAATCAGATTTGAAAACTGTAAAACAAAAGAAAAAAATATACAAATTTTAATAAAGATGAGAAATTTTTAGATAGATTTTGCTTTGATTACTGCTTTGCATACTCTTGGCATTCTCTTGATGAGCTTCAAGAGGTAGTCACCTGAAATGGTCTTCCAACAGTCTTGAAGGAGTTCCCCGAGAGATGCTTGGCACTTGTTGGCCCTTTTGCCTTCACTCTGCGGTCCAGCTCACCCCTAAACCATCTCGATTGGGTTCAGGTCCGGTGACTGTGGAGGCCAGTTCATCTGGCGCAGCACCCCATCACTCTCCTTCTTGGTCAAATAGCCCTTGATGCCTTCAGTGTGACTCTACAATTTTCATAGTCATGAAAATAAAGAAAACTCTTTGAATGAGAAGGTGTGTCCAAACTTTTGGTCTGTACTGTATATATAGATATTATTAATAATATAAATCAGGAAAATAATGAGAATAATCAAATAAGTAAAAATTTATTAATATTAATTAAAAATGTTTTATAAATAAACATCACAATCATTTACATAAAAGTAAGTTTTAAGAGCAGATTGAAAAACAGTAAAAGTCTCAGCCTGTCTCAGTTTCTCACTTTCACTTGAGTAAAAGTGAAATGTACTTAAGGATCCAAAGTATTATGATTTATTTTGGCTGCAATGTTCCTATTATAATTTTTGTCATAAGACCTCTTTACTTAATCAACCCAGTTAATGTGAAAAGACTTTAATGCTACTCTTAGCACATTAATCTAATAATTAATAATAATGAGTCCAGAGTTTCTACGGGGTCTTAATCAAAAATAAAAACAATCCAAATTTCAGGCTTTAAAAACTCTTAAATTCGCTCTTTTAGGTCTTAAATAATTTAAAACAGGTCCTAATTTTTGTTGTGCCAACAACATATTTGTGTGTGGTTTTGATTTAATATTGGTCCTAAATTTCATTCGGAAAAGTCTCAAGTCTTAAATTTGACTTTGTGAAACCTGCAGAAACCCTGTAGTCAAACACTGATTGATATCTATTACAGTGATCATGAGCCCAAAACCTTATTTGACTTTGAAACGTAGTGAAGGAAATGTCTCCCCAAATGGAAATACTTCAGTAAAGTACATTTACACAAATAAGCTACCTAAACACAGTAACGAATTACATTGACTTCATTACTGTCCACCACTGCTATTCAATTCAATTCAGAATTTAAAAGATTGACAACGAGAATTTAAACATATTGGAAAGTAGCCTACAGACAGAGACGAGCACAGAGGGATGCGACCTATTAAGTAATGTGTAGTCTTAATTTTTCAGAAACAGAAAACTCTGGTGGACTAGTTACAAGACTACCGATGCCCCTCGTACACTTTGGTTCGTCAGAGAGTCTAATTACAGGTTTACGCTCTTGAATCAGAAAGCTGAAAGACGTGCTCTAGGCAGAAAATGCTAGTGATGCGTTTTGAGGTTGCACTTAAGACTACACTGGGTCATGATTGGACATTGTGTAAGAACATCTGGCTATTAAACGGTTCATTTATTTTCCTTGCACGATTTTAGCAACTTTGATATTATTTGGGTGAAAGAAAAATACATTAACCGGGTAATTTATTTTCCTTTTACTCAAATATTAAGTTTATTAAGATGTTTCCCAAGAGAACATCCTGAAGGGTTGAATTTTTTTTCTTAAACCATGGATTTTTGAAATTCATTATTAAGTGCATTGTTGTAAATTTTTTATCGGTTTGTTCCGTTATATATTTAATGTTGTTTATTTCAATTTTTTTTGTTTAGCGCTTTTAACAATGAACGTCTCAAATGTCTCAATATTATAAAATGTCCTTTCTGTCTATCCCCCCTGAAGACAAACTTAAAATTCAAGATATGACTTCGGTGCAAACCTTAAGGGGGGGGAAAAACTGCCTTTTATTCTCTAGTTTAGCTCATGTTCAAAACCCGAGTTTCTCTTGCGGTCGGCTTTGTTCTTGCCGTCTCAAACCAGGCGCAGACCGAGATCTCAGAGTCTCCAGTCGGATTACGGCTTTTGTGCCTTCTCCAGACTTTCCCCCTGCTGTTGGCTCGCACTTACAGACGAAATTTTTTGCTTAAGGGAGCTTCCTTTCAGTCTACCATGAAAGTGTTGACTAACTTCAGAGGCAGCAGCTGGCTTCACTGAATGGAATAGTTTGAATTTCTCTCTGCCTCTGTGGGCCAATAGAAGTGGGATCCCCAGAGCTTCAGCACCAAAAGTTCATTCCTCAGAATCCACAGAGCTTAAAGGAGAAGTTCCTGTCTCGCTTGCAGCTTGGAACAAAAAACGCACACCGGCTTGGGGCTTGTCAAAGATGATGCATTTGATTCTTCTCGAAGTTTGCCGTCATTTTGGGGCACGTCTCGGATTTAAGGAAATGTAGGACATCTAGGTCCCACCCCCAGGTCTGATTATGGAATTGTTTTGGGGGTGTTCACACTGAAGACCTAACAGTGGATCAGTGAATCAGCAATTCCCTTTTAATGAAACTGGAGAGTTCCAGTACCATGTATGGCTTCTATCTTGAAACCTAAAACAGGAGTAACCTGATCCTTTGGACCAATCACGTTACTCTTCACGATTGCTTGTACACTAGACCACCATTTTTAATAGAACGGAGAATCGGGTTCTCTGGTTTTAAAACATTTCCATTCTCAGAGTGAACGTCGCTCGACGTGCCGCTGAGGCAAGCTTGATCTTAAAATCGTTTTGCTTCTAGTTTGAGAAGTCGAGCACTGATGACTAATTAATGCCATCATCTTCGCCCCCTCCGATCATCTTCCTTGCCATCTAAAAGTTTGGACCCAAGTGGCAAAGGTTGTTTCAAATTATTCAACACCACTGGGCTTGAAAAAATTTGTCATAAAATAAATACAATTCCAAGGTAGAAGATATATTTCCATATCTCACACCTGCCTTCAAATATTTATGACCCAAATCTATATTCTCTTAGGAAGCATGGTGCAATATTCTGCGTTATCTTACCAATAATGCTTCCTATCTCCATGCGTTCTGTTCAGCCGACACTCTCTAGGTTGGCCCCGTTATTTCCGGCGCTACTTAATCAGTCGAGATAAAGTCGATTCCGTTAAGAAGAGCAGTCATTATTTCGGACAAATTTGACAGCTCGCGACCTTCACTTTATTCACTGGGTGAGAGGTTTATTGGATTTTTGACTGAGACGTCCAGTACAAGTACAGCAACCTGGAAATATTAAGGAATAATTGCTCTGTGGGTTTGAACTGTTAAGTCAAACAAATGTAATACAGCAAGCGGACTTTAAACAACTCGCGCACTGTGCAAGGCTTTTCAGCACTCGTCTGCCTTCAAATTTAGAATATGCCCAAAACCGTTCCTCTATGCTCATCACAATCGGACAACAGGTTCACAACTTTGCCCTAGAGACCATATTGGTTTCCTCTCCCACCCTACACCGTCATGCCGTTCGGGTAAAATGATCCTGTCCTGCCCATCTCAGCTATGCTCCAGGCACAGTTACCATCCCCAAGCCATTTGCACCTTGACTCCCCCCCACCCCTCTCTCCAACCCAATGCTCCCTCCTGACCTAATCCTGTTCCTAAAGCAGGTGAAATCCAAAGGGAAGCTTTGTAGGAATGCACAGCAGTCACGCTCAGAGGAAACCTGCACTCATGTATGTAATTACCGGCTTAGTAGTCAGTAATGACATTGAAATTTGCATACATATTTCTTCCCAGTCATCATCTGTGATCCTAAATTACACCCTACTTCATTTCACACAGTAATTATGACTTTACACCCTCTCATGCGGCTTTAATTATTCCAGACTCCACATGCCAAAAGTAACAAAAATAGTAAAATATTACTGTTTATCGTATGTTAATAAATATTATTAAACAAAACACATCCTTTTCTGGAACATTTACAGATCACTTATTCTTTGTAAAAAAATCTTTGATCTTTTTTTTTGTACTCAATCTTTTGTAATTGTATGTGAAAATATTACATTTCATTCATATATATATATATGGAGTATGGAGCTTGAAAGCTAAATATATAGTTATTTATGAAATAAATATGGCCAGGTTGATTAAATGAAGCTAAATATATTGTGTTTGGAAATTCGTGAGGATTATTGAGGACTCATTTCATCACCTCTTTGATAGAAAACCGAGGAAATATTTTAGAACTAAATACAAGCTTTATTAAAGTAGCCTTTTATATATATAGAATCCATCACGATGTCGCGAGCGAGCCGATCGTGCAACCTGATGCTCGCGAGTCACGACAGAACAGATCCAGTGCGACTGTCCTGAAGATAGTTTACACAATAGCACTTCATTATTCTACACCATTTTCACATGATGAGGATTCTACAGTTTTTACTTACCGTGCTGATGTTTCGCCTTCATCTGTAACTCGTGTTTTCTTTTCGTGTGCTCGTGCATCACTTTGCTTCTTCCATTCCACACAAACTCCACTTTGCAACTTCTAGGTACAGTTTTCTTAGTTGCATTTCATATAAAATGCTCATATGCTTTGAGCGCACACTTTTTCCTGCTGTTGGTTGACCCTCTACTGTCCGGCATTTTCCGAAATATATATATTTTATTAGGGCATCTTTATTAAAATGAGATAAAATTATAAGACTGTTCTCTTCAAATGAACAAATATTTCATTTTTTTTTTATAAATACACATTTATATTGCTGAAATTTCATACAAGAATATCTGAAGACCTATTTAGTGCATTTAATTGCCATATTACATCAAAATGCAAATAAAAATCTATAGATAAAAAAATTATCAAAAAAATTAATTTCAAATTACTTTAAAAGCAGTAACCGTATGGTACGATGTTTTCTTCCCCTTCCTCCATTTTTTATTCTGCAGCGTCTTTTGTGTTGACCTGTGCAGGAGTCTTATTTATAAATGTGGCATACGCACAAAACAAGGCCAAAAACGTGCGTGCGACACTTTCCACGCAAAGGTTGTGATGTATACAAATAAAACGAATTCGACAGGAGAAACTGCGCCCCTGAAGAAGGCCAGAAGGGGAATTAGCGTCACGGATAGCAGTGATACCGAAGTGGCGTACGCACGTTTTCAGCTCCGCTCTACGTTTTTAAACGAGACCCCAGAGCGGTCCAGAGTTTAATGGGTGGTGCGTCAGTAATAATGATCCGTGGGGAAACACAGTTCTCTGTGTGTAGTCAAATTTACTAAACGAAGCATATATTGTATTCAAATTACTCGTGTGGCGTTTACATTTTTCCGTGCGTTACTTTGAAAGCTGACAGGATGCCCGCTTCTCTCGCCCCGTTAGATGCCGTTGTCAGTTTTTCATACAATTGTCTGTTAAAATTATTAACAAAAAAACAATTATATAGCCACAGTACGTACACACACAAACACATGTATCTTTTCTTAGTCTGAAGCGCTGTTTGTGTTCTCCAAGCTCTCCGAGAGAAAAGGGGGTTTGTGTACAAGCGCTGGCGTGCGGTAGTTAGGCGTCATGATGGCGTACGTGTGCAGCGATGCCCCTGCCCCGAGCAACCCTCAAAGGTGTGGCGGCGATTTTGTTGAATCGTTGCGTTGTGTTTTGGCAAGAAAAAGATCACCACCTCTTGCACATTTCATAAAGACATCGACACTAACTTCAGGTGTACTTTCTTGAGAATTGTTCAAAAGGCTCACAGGCATGAGATGAGAAATCCGGATGTTTATTATTGTTTCCTGAAGCTTCCTGACACACTTCAAATAAAACAATCGAACACTGCTTAATGATTCGACACAGCGGCTCTCCCTGGGGTTCCTTGACTGCTCCTGAAGGGTTTCTGCTTGCTATGTTTAAGCTTCACCATCTACTTGGAAAAGTGCCTGAGGTGTTTGGTGGAAAAATTTCCAAAGCGCCTAAGAGTTAGAATTTCTTGCCCAGTGATGCAATTGACTGTAAGGTGCGGCAAAGCTCGTGATTATTTATATATGTATATATAAATTTTTATAGAGTATGTTTACCACTTATCAGATTGAGGGCTCACCAAAAAAAGAAAAGATAAAACAAGCAATAATCTGACAAGCGAAGTCTCTAGAATTAAGGTTTTGGCACAATGTCAGCAGGTTGTGGTTGAGAAAAAGTTGCTTGGTTAACTAGTTAACTGTTAAAACTGTGTGTTTGACTTCCTATGCCAGATATTTATCTTAGTCTCAAGGGGGGAATAACCAGGGCTGGGAAATGGATTGTTGGCTCAATCAGTTCCCTCTCCCTAACGAACAGGTCACAAGACCTTGGAAAGTCTCGTATTTTTCGTCTCGCTGTTGTAAATGATGATACAAAGTGGATTGTTACCTGGTCTAAACTGTTTTTTGTGTAAAAGGATCGCGGTTATACAAATAAAGCACAAGGCCGAGCCGTCCGTTTAGGCGGGCGCTGGAACACGCTGCTGACACAAAAGGAGTTTATTACAAGGCAGCAAATGACATACACAGCAAAATGTAACATTCCACGATGTCCTCCGAATAATGCTAAGTAACATGAGCATTGAACAAAATGCTACCCATCAAAACATCTCGAATAAAAAGCTTTTTGCTTTGGGTCAGCTCTCTGCCACAGTCCTGTGAGGGTATCTAGCATGGGACAGGATCATAAAATAATGGGCGAGACCGTGATCTGTAAACTTGACTTCCCTGTTCAAACACAGCAAAATAAGAGATGGTTTGGAAGGAAGTACTTTATTTATCTATGTTTGCACACAATCACCTTTAAAATAGTCCCCTTGCACGGCAATACAGCGCCCCCAGCGTTAATGCCACCTCTAGAAGTCTTCTTTTCCAAGCATGACAAGCACCTTCTGCTATTCGCACTGGATTTCAGCAAAGGTGTCAAAACAGCGAACTTTGAGCCTCATCTTCAGAAAGAAGTTCAAGTCTGCAGAAGCCAATTCTGGCGAGTAGGGTGGGTGCGGAAGCGAGATCACACCGTTTGCGGCGAGAAACTCACGTGCGAGCAGAGCTCGGTGACCAGAATCGCACTAGTTGCTCAGCTCCTGTCTTTTGCCACATTGACTTATGAAGGTTGGTACTTTTTGTGCCTTGCGCTACCATCTTTTTGCGCGCTACTAAACTCGTCTCCAAACTTTTTGATACCACCTCGTATACAATTTTTTGTGTATTCCCTGATCTTACACATTCCTAACCACGATTGTGTTCTTTTGTACATTCGAACAGCTGATATTTTCTTTTTACCTCACCTTGCTAGCCATACGCCCCCGCAAGTGGGGTGCTGGGATTCCATTGCGCTCGGCCTCCAAATAACGGCAGGCTAAAGCATGTGCGCAGATCTATTCTGAGCCGAACCATTCCAGAGCATGGCCGTCGGCTGGAGCAACCAGGCCGCGTGGTTAAGTCCGTTTTATCGAGGATGTAAACGAAGCAGACCTCGTTTATTCGTCGGCCTGAAATGAGACGCATGGAATACGAGACCTTCACCTCATGTAACACGTAAGCGATCCAGTGCAGTCGATGTTTCACGTGCGATGTTCCCTGTGCAGGCCTAACAGCATTGCTGACCTTAAAGGCCGAGGTCAGAATCTCATCCAAATGTTCATCAGGTTTGGAGGGGGCTCAATGTGATGTAGATGCGCAACGATTCGTTCAAATCCTGTCTCCCTACCGTCATTAAAGATGGTGACATTTTCCAAAGCACCGAGGACACTTGATGGCCTTTTGTGCTGAGACCGGGCCAGAATCCCCCCCCCCCCCCGAACCCCAATGTAAACAATTCTGAACAGAAAGTGAAACGACGCATTGCAAAATTAGACGGATGATGCCAATTGGTGCACCTGCTGTGAAGCTGCCAAAAGGCGCTGACATTTCTTGTAGCACCGCTAGCGTGGGCGAGAGGCTTCCTTCTCTCTCAGGCATGTGTCACAGGTTCTCAGCATCGCCTCGCAGCCAGCAAGAGTAACTGAAGAAGATCTTGCTGGGCTCAAAATACTCCTTGCGTTTTAATCTGTATGGAGGGATGGCATTAAGGTATGACTCAGCAAATGTGAAGCATCTTGTCAGCACCTCGTTTTTCATTGCCCTTACAGGCTGAGAAAACAATGCAGCAACTCTTGCTTCTAATAAAGTCGATACATCTACATCACAGAATGGTTAAACAGAGCTAAGAGTCTGGTTTAGAAAGCAATTTTCTTTGCGGACACTCATCATAAGGTTGCTTCCTGAAGATCACCCTACTAAATCTACTGTATCGTGTAAAATGAACAGCCCATGAAAAAGGCTTGAAAATGAAGATTTAACCTACAGGCATCTGCCGAGCTTTATCTGCTCTACTGCTTTGGTATTTTCCAGTATTTATAAGATCCTGTAGGCAGAGGGAGACTCATTCTATAAAATGTTAAACCAATGCATTTATATTCTATTATAATTTTACAATTATACATGCCGTACATGACCCTGTCAATGAGCCCGATGTTGAATTGATTCTGACCAATAGGATTTGAGAATTAATTTACACTGGTATGAAGTGATTAATTTGTGTAGTGTTTTGCCCACTCAGTTAATCAGTGTCCTGTAGGTAATACTATCCAATTGTGATGAGAATGTTTTGTGTGTGTGTGTGCGCATGTGCATGTAGGGGCTGTCAAAATGAACAGTCATTTTAATGGCACTAATTTTTATTAACGTGCGATTCCTTTTAACCATTTTTATAAAAAAAAAAATAATAAATATAAACGAGAAGAAATTAAAACTTTCAACGCAACACACTCTTGTCTTCTATGTCCTTTCTTTACTCGTGTATAAAATAAAAATGGACTCCACCGAAAAATTAGTTTGAATCACTAAACATTTGTTTTACTGACGCACCAAGTCTCAAATCGAGCACCATAATCCACCATAATGCGCACATCCGCCAATTAAATCCGTCCGTGGGGAAACATAGCAAAAGTTTCGTTTGGCGTACCGATGATTTACGTAACACCGTAATTACTTTGAAACATTTGCAAGAAGATATTTTGTCTTCATGCTTTTTTCGAGTTTGGTTTCACTAATGATTAACATATATTTGCATAAAGCATCCATATTTGTATGGTAGTGTAAATTGCTCTTTTGCTAAATAATGTTCTGTAATTTGTTTAATTATTAACAATACAGTATCCAACCTATACTGATCACCATACTGTAAGACTCCTGGAGAGACTTGGCCATGTCTCGACCTACCATATTTTGAAGTTCCTATATAGTCTTCAGGACCCATTTTCATCGTAGGTCAGGAGCTATTTGTGTGTATGTGTGTGTATGTATATATGTATGTATGTGTTTGTGTGTGTGTGTGTATATATATGTGTATATACATAAATAATTGGGCCTTAAAGACTGCTTTTGTTACATTACTACAATCACCTTTGTAGATGCTTAGATAAGAATTTGCTTGAATATGCTCATTTACATTGCAAATTATTCTGCGAGATCAGCGATGCCAAAGCCAATATCGATCACCAAAAGACCCCCCTGTATACAATATCGTGACCCTATAGTTATTTGACAGGCAGCAACTACACTGATGGGCTTTCCCTGTTTTTGCAGTGAATGCACATGTTGCAAATAACATTATGGCTCGAGCAGATTTCTGCCTCTTGGCTGCCTCGAGGCCATCGCACACTCTGAATCCCTCAGCACATAATTCTGTAGCACATAAATCATTCTTCTTTGCCTCTCAGCAGATATGAACCTAACCAGACTAAACGAGAGCCCATTGTTTGCTGAGCAGCCTTGTCTGGGATGTAAACATGCAAAATACACTAGGGTTTATATTCATCGGAGTCTCCAAACTGCTGTGCGCTCGGATCACGTCTGCATCTGTGTGAAACCTGACTCACCCAGGCCATTTTTAAATGCGTTGCATATCAGTGCCAGGCGGCGGCCCGTTAAACCTTTAAGTTCTTCATTACTCGGTTAGCGATGCGCAGCGGCGTTTATTTATCAAGGGCTTGTTACCGAATAACTGGTGGTACCTCTATTGCCCCCGTAGGGAACATTTAACCGTTTAGCCTATTATAGCGAGGCTCACCATGGCATAATCAATCTTGCCTATTGATCAACAGTGTCTGTGTCTGTCTCAGGTTTCCTGCCTGTTGCCACTCGATTTTCTCATCAGATTGATTTTTCACGTTGGTGCGCTCGTCTGTTTTCATGCCAGGCGCTAGTCCTTCTTTTTCTTGCCGCAAGTCAAATCTAGCCGATTGGAAACCGATCATTGTGACCGCCCAGTCTTCATTTCAAGTTAGAATGTATGCAGCTCCTGGCTGCTTGTCGGAAAAGATGTCCAGACAAGAACGCAAACCAAAAACCGCTCCTGCAAAGGTTTCATGTTGAGGAGCGATACAGATATCATAATGGTATATTTGTACGATACGAGGGCGTACTATTCACAGGGTTCCTACGCATTCTGGAAAAGTGTGAACAAGTATGGAATTTGATTTGTGATTTTTGGGTCTGGATTTGTAAAGAGTGTTTCCATAATATTACCTTATTTCATTTTCTAATATCAAATTAAGAATTCAACGTATTTTTATAAAACAAAGGCTATGTCTACACCAATCCAGATAAATTTGAAAACTGTGTTTACATTTTTAAATGCTCTGCATTTATTTTTAATTTTTATAAACGTTTCCCAAAAGTTGCTCATCCACACTGAAACATGTGAAAGGGCATATGCCTTGCTTTCGGTCTCCTCCGATTCAAAAAGGGGAAACAAAAAAAAACAAAAAAGGCTTATGCAGGTACTGTGCATGCGTCATTTCCCCCTTCTGTTTATTTACTTTCCGGCTCTTTGAAACGTCGCAGCAACGACTGAAAAACGCGGCCTCATTTTTTCCGGAAGCCTACGGTTTCACAGTCCACACTGCAGCGCAAAACCGGCGTTTTCGAATTTATCCACTTCCGAGAGCGTTTTCAAAAAGCTGACAGAAAACTGATTTAAAAAAAAATATTTTGTTACATTGTGAGTCAGCAAGTTCCCTGCGGATACAGCGCCCCCTACAGTGTGACTAAAAACATTTGAAAACATCATCATGAGATTCCGATTCTGACACACATCAGAGATTGTAACGTAACTGATGTTATAGTCTCAAATCAGGATCAGATGTTATATATGGGTTTTTAAAAACCTTTAGGGAAGTTTGGATAACTAAGTCTGGAATTTTGAAACGAAACGTGTAGAAACCCTGTATTCGGATGGCAAACTTATTACTGAAAGTCCAAAAGCCAGTTTGTAAATTCACAAGATTTCTAGTTTTGTGCGACTCATTTCTGGCCTTCCTACATTTCTTTGAGGGATTTTTGGCAGTTCCTAAATGGCGCAGCAAAAGTTGTCTGGGGCCAAGTAAGCAAATTTGACTATTCTGGCCGAGTAGGTGAGATGGTACACTTTAAAGCCTCGTCAATCACAATGACTCACCCTCTGGAGTATATATACAGAGGGGGAGATTCATCAACCTTTTAATTTCCTGCTTTGGGATCCCATAATGCTATGATGCTCATGTAAACATCTAAACCTTAAGTCTTTTTTTTTTTTTATATATGGGCACGTTGGACACCAGAACCAGATTTAGGTGTTGGATATAGGCGTTGCAAAGGGGCAGAAAATTTCTGGAAACTTTCCATTCGAACTTCAAGAAATTTGAGGAGATAAATATAAATGTATCATATACAAACAAACATAACCCTTTTGTTTGGTCATAATCTGACATTGATGCAAACGTATACAGATGAAAAGATTTTTTTTTATACAATTTAGATATTCCCCAAGATATATTTTGCAATATTAAGAGACTCCTTTCATAAACGTCGTAAAAATTGTAATGTTTCCAAACTTTTGACTTCTGTATGGTAAGATTAAGCTAGCTAGCTAGAAATAGTGCTATCTTACATTTAGCATATCTGATTTAGTGGCTAGCTAGCCACCATATACACACATTATAGGTATTCGCTAGATAAAGTTTTAATACAATAGATAAAATATATTTACCCAAGTAATATCAAAACTTACTTAACCTTCAGACTCGAATGCAAAACTGTGGCTTTAATATTCCAGTGGCCCTACAGTAAGCGTGCTGTGATTGATTAATGTGCAGGCTAGAAATTAAGCCCCCCCAAGTGCATTTAAGTTCCCTGTTATATTCTGACCTGCAGTTTTATTTCCATTCATTCTCGTCAATTCCAGTCTCAAAAATTCCAGGAGTTTTGCAAACCGGTTCGAGAAATTCGCATCAAAGTCCAAACTTATTCTAAAAGTAATAAGGCAATAATTGTAGTAAAATTTCAGTCTTCTCCTCTGAGATGCGATAAAAGGGGTGCAATTGGCTATAACCATTCCTCCCTCATTTTTCTTTGTGAAGGCGATAATAACTGTGTTTTAATTCGAATTTAGCCTAGTGGTACGTCTCTTGCTTACTTGTTCATTGTGTGCATAGCAATTACCAAAAATAAATGAATAAAAAGGATCTCGAGTAACTGACATCATATTGGTTGGGATGTTACAGAGCACGGATGAAAGATTTGACTGTGAACCGTTCAGACGCCAAAGCCATTTTTTCCGTCTCGTTCCTGTCTCTTTCCTGTCTTGAGCTGAGTGCTGATAGAGAGCTAGTTGCTAGTGTAATTTCATGGCTGGATGCTGATTTGTCTTACGTCTCCTCACTGAGGCTTCCAGGAAAGTTCTGCTAGTTTGGAAACCTCTAATCGCGGTGTTCTCGCTAATCTCTATTTAGCACAGCACAGCTTGGCCTTGTGGTGCATCTCTTGCTTATTTGTTGGCCTGGATAGCCTGGACTGTAATTCCCCCAAGATTGGGATCTCATGCTTCCATATTTGTGTGTTAGGAGTGGTTATAGACCAGTAAGTCTGGAAGATTTGATAGCAGGTTTTGTAGACGCCAGAGAGAAAGAAGCTTCTAATCTGGAGAGTTTATAAATAATGACTCACAATGACGGGGTCTTGGGGCATGCTTTGGAGATGGATGGATGTCTCGGACAGTTCCTAACTCAGTTCTTGCTCCATCATCATGGAAGGTTTTGGGTGTTAGGAAACACTAGCTACCAGAGGTGGAAAGTAAAGAATTACATGTACTCTTGTTTCTGTAATCGAGTACCGTAATTTCCGGAATATTAAACGCACCCAAATATAAGCCGCACCCACTGAATTTTACAAAGATTTTTATTATGAACATAAATACGCTGCACCTGTCTATAAGCCGCAGGTGTCTACACTGAAACTAATGACCTTTACACAGGCTCTAACGAAATACAGGGTCTGTTACACGGCTTGTATCTAAACAGTAGCCTACCAAGAAAATCTTTTTTTCACGGTCTTCCTCCTTTCTTTCACAACAATTTCTCTTCGGGAGTTTATCTTTTAGCATCGTCGTGCGTTTAAAAATCACCATCGGTGCATCTTTTCTCCTGATGCCGTGCAGCTCAGAACACAGGTGAAGTGTGTTTTTTCATGCCCGGTTGTTTTCAGCGTGACGAATGATTCACGTTTCCTGTAGACAGTCCGAGTGAGCGGCAGGTCAAACGTCAGAGGAACATCATCCATATTTATGATGTGGTGCGGCTCGATTCAGTGGGAGCGCATCTGATTTAGAGTTTTATTGGTTCACCTGAACCCGTTCGGCAATTTCATTGGTCTAATGTTATGGGGTTCAGTTTTTTGGCTTGAAGTTTGTGAAACCGGGAAAAACCCAGGAAAAATCCATAAATTAGCCGCTTCGTTGTTTAAGCCGCGAGGTTCAAAGCGTGGGGGGAAAAAAGTAGCGACTTATAGTCCAGAAAAATACGGTAGATTTAATTTTTATTTTTGGACTTCTCCATTTTAATAGTGCACTGATTTATTAAAGGGAGGGGAACAAACGTGCAAAACTCATGAAAGAAAGATGGAGATGGACAAGACAGACAGCAGTGATGCAGAGGCGCCTGAAAGCGAAATGTTCTCACTGTATAGATTCAGAATCTGCATTTGCGAGTTCTTTCATCATAAATGACGGTTTCTTTTGTTTTTTTTTTGCTGCAAGACCAAAGTCATGGACTGTAGTTTTTGTTTGTTTGTTTTTTGTTATTGCACTTTAAAAATATTAAATAAAAAAGTAACTCCGTGAACCTTAATTTCATGTAGATTTAAAATTAGCAACCTTTTTCCGTTTTCTTGTAGATTTTTGAGCCGGGTGACTTAAGCAGAAATTGAATTAAAGTATTTGATTGCTCTTTCCAGCTCTGCTTGCTGCTTATTGCCATGTCCTGGTCTCCATGAGCCACCTTGGGTTACGTCTCTTGTTTACTTGTTGAGGCACCCGAACTGAAAACTGCCTGGAAGTTTTTAGTTATTGAATCATACCGGACATTTTAAACAAAATCAGATCTGCTCAGTTTTCTTTTTCGTTTTAAACCTGCTTTGTAATGATCTAGTAGAGATGTAAAGCGATGACTCAGCCTGCGTGGTTCGTTAAATCCATGCCGAGTCTCACCGTGTGTGGTCGGGCAAAGCGTCGCGATTGGGAGCCAATTCTCAGACCGTTACGTCAAACTCGGAATGTTACCGCCGACATCGGATCCACAGAGCTGGCAAGCTTCGCCTCATGCTGATGATTTAATGAAATCCAGCCTCGGTCACATTCCGTGGCTTCGCTTTATAGTGGGTAGATTTGACGTCTGGTGATGGAAGCTGGTTTAGTTCAGTAATCGCTAGTTTCGGGTCTATTTGTGGGAAGAGGTTGAGGTTCTGTCTTGCGCAATAATGCAGCAGAAGTGCATTTTTCTGAGTTGAAGTGCAATCCTGGAACAGATGTTAGTCTGTATGTACGGCCGTCTTCACAACGTTATACTACATGCTCTCTTTTAATAGGAAAAAAAAGAGTAAGGACGTCTTAGGACAAATTACACAGAAGTGAACTTTTATTAGACTTGGACGTACTTAAAACACACACACACACACACACACACACACACACACACACACAATTGTATAGGATGTTCTTGGGGGGTAGTTTTAATTTTGCCTTTATTTGATTCCAAACCTGCTTGATTCCAGCATGACAATGCCCCTGTGCACAAAGCCAGCTCCATAAAGACCTGCTTTCCATGGGTTTGAGTAGAAGATCTTGAGTTGCCTCCTGTTTAGCTTGTACCTCAACCCTATTAGGGATGAATGGTAAAAGTGTTGACTGCACCCCAGACCTTTATTACTAAAGTACCTGACCTTGTGGCTGAATGAGCGCAAATAAGAGCAACCGGCGTCTAAATGTGGAATGGGATGTTCAAAAGGCACATACCAATCTCATGGTCAGGGGTCCACAAACATTTGTCCACATAGTGTACATGTAATGAGAGCAAGCTGTTCCTTGTGCATATCCTATAATGTTTTATATTTTTGACAGCATGAGGGAACTCAATAAAGCTACCATCTATCGTATGGAGCGTATTTGCTCGTTACAGCTGAGGTGTGAGGGCTTTTCCAGTTTATCTCCGACACACACACACATACATGTTCCAGCTTTCTCATCGTGCTAACCTGGATGCTTTCTCATGATTACCCTGCAGATTTCCATGTTATGCTAGGACATTACAGACAGGAGGATTTTCTCTTCAGGTAACAGAGGCCGAGATTTTATAAATAGGCAGCTCAACACCTCCACACACAACCCACAGTCCTGCTCCACAAGGAACATCGAGTTCTTCACTTCCTCGCCCGGGTTAACACTAAACAGATATTTGCATCCGTGCCAGCGAAGCAGTTCATATACCTTCCAAACTTCATTCATGCGCGTACGTGTTTGTAATCAGTACCACGCGCACACTTCTGAAGATGAACGTTTCCATAACAACAGCGAGCTCAGCGTTTCAATCCGAGCTCATTTAATCACACTAGAGCTTTCTCCAGATTTCCTCATTGTGTCCAACAATCCGTCCCGATCCCTTATTTTATTTTCTTAATTTTCTTTTGTTTGCTTTTGAAATGTTTGTTCCCAATCACACGATTAAATTCAGATGTTTTTCCACAGCTGCCGCGGTGCTCCGGACGTACGCCGCTTTAAACCCGCCATTACTTTCGGATTACTGTAGTTACTTTATGTCTATAATCTATAAAATGTTTTTGCAGTCATGACATGATTTGTGGATTCACAGAGGGACTGTGGTGGAAATATCTGACCGATTATGCAAATTCGTGAAAATACAGAACGCGCAAACACACACACACAGGTATTTCCCCGGTTACGAGGGTCCGTCGTACAATTTTTCGATCCTACGATGACCATGGCGATACGGAATTCTTTTGTATATATTTTGCATTTCACACAAAATGTTGAGACGCTTCCAGTGCACATATCCCACCTTGTGAATTATTTATTTATCTGTTGGAGTGGAAGATGTTGATTAACCTGCTGTAGAGCTCTGGAACACTGACTGCACCCCAGACCTCCTCAGCCACACACCCTTATAGCTGAATGAGCAAAAATCTCCACAATCTTTTGCTCAGGTGTCTTTGTAGTATTTATATTATTTGCCTTAAATGATCGCTTAAAGCTCATGGATTTGGATGTCTTTCTATCAGTTATTATTATTTGATCAGTTCTTGCAGCAAGGACATGCTTCTGGTGTTTTATTTGAAAAAAAAAATCCTTCATACGTAATTTTTTTTCAAAGTGTTAATTAAACCACACTACTATAGTAATACTCTAATGAACCTTGCTCATGTTGGGGTTATTGCAAACCTGACGCATTAACTCCCTAAACACACTGCTAAATATCCGTCGCACTCAACACGCGCCGTTCAAACACGGCCGCCAATTTCCCACACGACATAAAAGGATAACGCAGCCACGAGGTCAAGAGCTGCCATTTGCAAATGAAGAGCTTGATCAAAGAAAGGCATCAGAGTGTTTGCAAACGCACGTGCGCACTTCGGAATATTAAAGGGATATGGTGCACCTGCAGCGCTTGACTGTTGTTGAAACCGGGATGGAAGGAGTGATCCGTTCTCCCTGCTCCAGCTGTAAGGAGATTATACGTGCACTGAAAAGAAAAAAAAAACCTGGTTATAATAAGAGGAAGGCGTTAAACGATTTAAAACCGGGCGACGGCTGTGCAGATTTGTGGTGCCTCAGACGAGTTGCCTGAGAAATCACAGGAAAGCACAGCCATAACTTACGAACGCATGACTTGATGTTCAGATTTTGAACTCGGACAGTAGTTCTCCGACTGTAGAAAGAAAGATCGTGAGGGGTGGACAAAATATGAAGGAGTAACCATAATAATAATGGCAGTCAGATAGGAATGTTTGTAGCATGCTATTGTAACTTTTGTCTAGTACCGAAAATAAGTCCAGGTGCTGAAAATACGTTTCATTTCATAGCCTTAGGTCATGCTCCTGAAGGTCCTTGCTCCTCACATCCTGTTTGGTGGGTTTGCTGTCAGATAAGTATTTTGTAGAGGTTGACAAATTCATAGTTGTTAGTTCCAGCAATCGGCTATCGTTAAAAATCCTTACTGATATAGTTTTTCCAGGTTAAGTCACTTGCTGGAGGGGCTGTCATTATGAGAGCAGCCACTAGAGGCAAATCCCTGACACCATGTGGTAATTTTACCTGCGAGACTGCGCGCTGCATTATTAGGTTGCATTTATTTAATATAGTTTCTAATGATTTGTTTTAATTATATTTATTAATATAGTTAATATATTTAAATAATCTTGGATTCAGTACTTTTTTCAAGTAAATTTTACATAGTGTGTTTTTTTCCTACTCAGCGAGTATGAGCCGAAATGGCAATCAATAACTGTAAAATCCTTAGAATTCAGTACTCCGGAAAAATCCAAGATGTTCATCCTTTCAGAATCCAGTGTCCATTAAGCATATTTTGCTGGCTGTAATACTTCATCTACCCTTTAAAAAACTTTTTTTTCTTTTGATACTTTCAAAAAGGTTTTTATCGAAGTTAATCCACACCTTTAAGCATCTTGTTTCATTTTATATTTGTATAACTAAACCTGGCTTTTTGCCATAGTAGCTTGCATGGTGTAAAAAAAAAACAAAAAACAAAAAAAAAAAATCTAAAATAGTGGGAGTCCTGTGTCTCCCCGAATGGAATAGATGGTGCTGGATCGTTGGTCGCACTTGCCAACATTAGTTTCCTGTTTCTTTCACCCTGTAAAATCATTTTACCAAAGTTTTTACTGCACGGTTGCAATAGACACCGTAGCCAGAAGAAGAAAAAAATATTTCATACTAATATGGAATGGTGGTGTGTTCCTTTGATGTTTGGCCCCCTAATAAAAATCAGAGGTTGAATTCTGGAATCTGATTGGCCAGGTGGTATGCGTTAGCCGTATTTCTGTATAAGCACATGATTTCAAAGTATTTCCGGCTATACCAACATACTCATTACGCATTATCCTTTCTGTCACAGCTCATATGCAGGGATTTGTACTGTAGACACTCCCAGGGATTTTATTTAAGGTTAAGCCCCCAACCATGCCCCCACCCACTAAAGAAAAGCAGACTCTGCTTTGCTTAATGTATACTGAGGCTGAAGTAACTGTTTAGAATTGGATAGAGGAAAATAAATTTTCAAAGGATTGTTCATGATAAAGGTTTTAATCCAGTATTGATTGACTACCATGTTGCTGATCAACTTCATTGCCTTCGCTGATGTGCACACACACACACACACACACACACACACACACACACACACACACACACAGTACTGGTGGCAAATAAAAATGTGAGCTAAATTGAATGAAATGAGCCCTTTCATCTGCGTTCGTTCCTCTCCTCACTCTCAGGAGTGAGGAACAAGACTCATATTTAAACGACAAGAGCTCAGACCAACAAAATGCCAGCACTTTTATCAAGGAAAAAAGGGAAGATTGTGTATGTGGTGTTGTCATGGTGATGAATCGACCACGTCTGAAAGCTCCTGTGCTCATATGCTGATGGAAAATCAGCTCTTTTTTTTTTTTTTTTTTTGTGCAATAGAAAAGTGAGTCACTGTTTGAGAATGGCTGCTGCATCGTGTGGGAGGTTGAAAAACTTTTTTATTTGAAGTGTAGGTACAAACTCAGGGTTTTTGTGTCTTTTGGGGTTTCATGCATTGTAATCCTCGTGGAACAATTAAACATTTATTTAAAGAGTAAAAAAAGTTGAGCTCGGAAATTTTATTTTCTCCGACAGGTTTTAACCGACTTACTGAAATATGCATGTCTTGTGTTGCGAACCGCATTTCAAATATTCATGATTCCTCATGCAGTTAGGTGATATTAAGCTTTCAACGTTCCACTGAAGAAAATAAAGGCGGCCTGGAACAGACATCTTTAAATAAATATTATATATATGTATGTATGTGTGTGTATATTATATTGGTGGCTCGCATAAATAAACGATTATGCCGTCGCGATTTTATATGTGGCGTTTAGAATTGCAATATCTAATATAACAACACTACAGTAATAAAGTCTGTTTATACACCAGTGCTCCACTTCCTGGTTAAATCTCCTGCAGCGAAAACACTGAAATAAATGGCACAGAGGACAGTCAATGTTTATAGATTATAAAGTAAGAAGGAAATAGGAAAGTACTAGAGAGAGCTAAAGGCACTAAATTCGGAGAACACAAATGAGAAGCGAATCTGCTCCAAGGTCAGTGCTGCTGTGCGCAGAGTCGTTATGAATAGAGCGATCCGGATTATTCAGGCATGTGAACCCCACAGCACTGAACTTGTGAACCGCTGCACCATGATTCATTATTGATCACTGATAGAAACACTAGTGTTCGCTAATTAAACACTAACCAAACACCAGTGTCCACCAATCTAATGTAAACCCAACTAGGGCTGTAGCTATCGATTATCAATCTAATTGTAATACTAACCAAACACCAGTGTCCACCAGTCTACTACTAACCTAACACCAGTGCCCACCAATCTGATACTAATATTAACCCATCACCAGTGTCCACCAGTCTATTACTAACCCAACACCAGAGTCCACAAGTCTACTAACTCAACAGCAATGTCTTCCAGTCTAATACTAATACTAACCCAACACCAGTGTCCACCAATCTAATTCTAATACTAACCCAACACCAGTGCCCACCAATCTGATACTAATATTAACCCATCACCAGTGTCCACCAGTCTACTACTAACCCAACACCAATGTCTTCCAGTCTAATACTAATACTAACCCAACACCAGTGTCCACCAGTCTAATACTAACCCTACACCAGTGTCTTCCAGTCTAATACTAATAATGGCCCAACACCAGTGTCCACCAGTCTAATACTAATGCTAACCCAACACCAGTGTCCACCAGTCTAATACTAACCCAACAACAGTGAGTGTCCACAGTCTAATACTAATAACCCTAGGCCAGTGTCCACCAGTCTAACACTAACCCTACACCAGTGTCCACCAATCCAATACTAATATTAACCCAACACCAGTGTCCTCCTGTCTAATACTAATTCTAACCCTACACCAATGTCCCCCAATCTAATACTAATACTAACCCTACACCAGTGTCCACTAATCTAAGACTAAACCTACATTAGTGTCCCCCAGTCTAATACTAATATTAACCCAACCCCAGTGTCCTCCAGTCTAATACTAATGCTAACCCTACACCAATGACCGCCAATCTAATACCAATACTAACCCTGCACCAATGTCCCCCAATCTAATACCAATACTAACCCTACACCAGTGTCCACTAATCTAATACTAACCCTACACCAGTGTCCCCCAGTCTAATACTAATACTAACGCTACACCAGTGTCCACCAAACTAATACTAATACTAACCCAACACCAGTGTCCACTAATCTAATACTAACCCAACACCAGTGTCCACCAGTCTGATACTAATATTAACCCTACACTAGTGTCCACCAGTCTAATACTAATATTAACCCTACACCAGTGTCCCCCAGTCTAATAATAATAATACTAACCCTACACCAGTACTCCAACTATCATCCAACATCCACTGACCATACTCCATACATTGTCCACTGATCATACTCCATTTTCCAACATTCACTGACCATACTCCATCCAACATCCACTAAACATACTCCATAAATTATCCACTGATCATACTTCATACATCTGCTGACCATATACCATACATCATCCACTGACCATACTCAATCATCCAACACTCACTGACCATACTCCATCGTCCAACAGCCACTGATCTACTTTATCATTTCAACATCCAGTCATACTACATTCACCACTGACAGTAACGTTATCTTATTACAACATAAACTAGTGAAACTACAACACCCACCTCTCATATACCCTAACTGAACTACACACCTACACAATTTATTCCCTCAAACACTGTTCCACGTTTTATGCCAAACCCGCGTCTTGCATTGCAACACCAGCAAGAGACATTGTTTTTTCATTCACACCACTCTTTGAACTTTTAAACACAGACCACAGTTACACGACCTAACAGAGCGCACCAGCTTGCCTTAGGTTCCACACAGATTCAACACTTGTTCTCTCTCTCTCATTTGACTGTGCCTGCTTAACCGAATCCGATTAAATTTGGAGCTCAAAGGAGCCGATTTTTTTTACAAGAGGAACAGAGAATGCGTCTCTCCTCTGGGTCATTTCCATCCGAATTGGAATGGACTGAATTGGAGCTGAATTTGTACTTTTCATCTCGCTCATCCTCTCTGTGTTTATGCATTACGCTCTCTTGGGGTTGTTCTTGAGTTTCATACAAACCTGTGTGTGTGTGTGTGTGTGTGTTGGTTCAGAGGAAACCAATTTTATTCATGGTGCATCATTTTTGAAGTAGCAAAGTAAATGCAGATGGTAGTGAAGGGAGCGGACTCACAGAGATGAGCAAAGTGGGATGCAGTTATCATACGTGGACGCTTTCTGTTTGAAAAAGACGTTCACAAAAAGTCGTTAACAGAGGAAAGAATTGTTGAATTTCTAAACACACACACGCACACGCGCACACACGCGCACACACACACGCAAAGCACAGTGTGTTGTGTACATTTGCCTGAATAGCATATGCCAAAACCCCTCTTGCTTCTGTTTTGGTTTGCTAATTACACTCCTTTTCAGAGTTTCATCGAGTGTTCACGCTTGAGTGAAGCGTCTGCGTGCCTGAAAGCACTTCTCTCACACACACACACACACACACACACACACACACACACACACACACACACTCACATGGCCTGTATCTCACGATCATTACGCAAAAAGCTGTGACATCGCTTCAGGCTGTTTACCCCGTCATTGATTAACAAGCCGATAATCATTGATTATCAACAGCGTAACGTCATAAATAATCACAAACTCATAATAAGCATCTCTTATCTCAAAAAAACATGTTTACTCAATATGTTGAAACGCATCATCGGTGTTACAGCGATATTCGCCACAGATCCCAAATAATAAATAAACGAGGGTTTTCCACTAGGGAGCGTGTTTGAATCTAATTGTTCTGCAGGATGTAGACGGACAGGGGAGATTTGTGATTGATAATATTGTACTACTTTTTTTTTATTATTCTTTAAAATCTTATTTTATATATACAGTGTGTCACCCAAGTAGGTACACCCCTCACATTTCAGCAACCATATTAGTATCGAAATGGAGCTTGGATATATTATAGAGTATTATTACGGAGTGAGTAGCCACAGTGACACTGTGCTAACTCTAGTTTTTTATTTATTTATTTAAAAACATCTGCCATTGTTGTGTATTTTCAAGTTAAATAACGGATTTATTGCGGTCTGCCACTTTATACGTCCGTGAGGGAGCTCGGATTTGAACTATGTTCGACACGTAAAAAGGATTACAGCCCTAATATATACCACAAGCTGATATTGAATAAATCACTCATAATCCAGTTTTTATAGTTTTACAGAAATATACACATGAATGATCTAATTGTTCACTATATTTTCCCTATTTTACCACAGGATTGATGAGATTGGTGATTTGAAAATATTAATAAACATCCTTGTTTTTGTGCTTTTTATTTCTCTTCTATTCTGTGTTTAATAACCAATGATTTCATGATTTTGATTATTTTGTGTGTTTCTCTTTTTCATGTCGTCCTGTCTGAAAACGCTGACTTTGCCTCATAAAGGTAAGACATTTTCTGCTCCCTCACCCCCAAAAAAAACAACCCCACCCTTTATAAAATGAGTACTCATGCGCTAGTATTGTGTGTATGTACTTTCAGCATTCTATTGCACAACATAGCTGTAGTTCATGAGTACAGTCAGTAGGTGGCAGTGTGTCGTAACACCAGCTTTGCGTTTCGGTTCACACCCTTTTTTTTTTTGTTTATAGTTTAGGGTTTAGGAAAGTCTACAGGGTTTCATATCTTTGACTATCGTGCAGCATCCTATTTTTTCACTCATCGCCCGTTTTTATTTATTGAATTTTTTTAATACAGTATCTTCATTTATATGCGTCTTCAGTACCAGAATAGTCCTTTTTTTTTTTTTTTTCCCTCCCAATCCTCTGTATCACAGAATATTAACAGTTATGCCGTTCACTTTCGTTCTGCTTCACCTGTAGTTTGTCGCAAGATTTCGCCAATGTTTACGGTGTCCAGTTTGATTGCGTTAAAGCCCACTGTTATATCATACAGTAATGTACACCATTAGGCCCCCCCATCTTCAAAGGTTCCACAAACTGAGTATTAGAAACCAATCATGTCCAGCTTCGTCTCTCTTGTAGCCACAGACAAGGTCTTATTTCTTGAGATGCTTTTTGTAAAAAAAAAAAAAAAATAAAATAAAAAGTGGTTATCTGCATTACCAGTCTTACTTTCAAACAAAAACAACCACAGGAATTCTGTTCTGTCACAAGAATTTAATTATGCGCTAAATTCCCAGGAGATCAGCAGTTTGTGACCTTCATGCTAACGACCATGCCATAGTTCCTGAGGCTGCATTTTTGTCGTAGTGGATACACATTACCTCAAGGTTACACCCTGATTTTGAAATGTTGTGCTGCTGACACCTGATTGGCTGATTTACGTCGTCGCTTGAATGAGCAGGGGGTTAGATTTGACTTTATAGTTTATAGTGGAGCTCCCTAAGGAGTTCCTACACAATGCAGTGTACATTTTGTAATTGTTTGAAAAAAAGGTTTCACATTTTAATTGTCCTAAAAGTGCAAAAAATCTAAACATGGAATAGACAATAATGTGAGTAAATTTTTTTTACAAATGTTATCCATGGGGTTCTTTCCCAAGACGTTACCACAAAGTTGTGTAGGATGTCTTCGGGTGAGGTGGATTTCAATTTTCTTTTGAACTAGACAATGCACAAAAGCCAGGTCCTTGACGATATGCTTTACATGGTTTGGAGAGGAAGATCTTCTGCTCTAGAGCTCTGACCTCAACCCTATTAAACACCTCTGGGATGAATGTAAACCCTGACTGCACCCCAGACCTCCTCACCTACATCACTACCTGACTTCCAAAGATCTTCCCAGAAGAGTGGAGGTTATTTTATGGCAAATGACGACTACATATTTAATTGGATGTTGGAAAAGACATGTCTATAACCTTTTATCCACATAGTTTATTTTAAAGTTAATGCATGCATAGCGTGACCCTTGTACACCCGTCTTTAATAAAACACTCATTAACTGGTTGCCTTTGGAGCCAAAATGCCTCGAAGCGTAATGTGTGTGAGATTTACTGTAGATGATAAGTCATTGAACTGTAATGAACGATGAGAAGGGAATTATTTGTCGAGTGTAGGATCAGCACCGGTCAGTTCACCTGTGTGCGTTTGTTTTTCATGGACCCCCAGACTTTCTCTGCTGTCATATCCAATGTTCACATAGATGAAGACGAGACGCTGCTTCTGTACCTTCAAACGCTTCTTTAAAAAAAAAAAAAAAAACACGGCACAGTGTCTGAGTTGCGCTCGTGTTCTTTGAACTTGAGGCTTTTGAACTTTTTCAGCGTAGCATTTTATTATTTTTTTGACGCGAATTGCAGACCCTTTAAGTTTGTCCCTGATAAAGGCAAAAGACTATGGCGGTTAAAAGAAAATCACTGGCTTTTAACAATACCACGTCTCAGAGCAGCTTTACAGTATTTAGTCCCCTTGCCCCTGCACTTCCATTGAGCTCGATCTTCATCAAGAGGGCAAAGTCCGCAAGAGCTAAATCTGGCAAGTAGGGTGGGTTTGGAAGTGGGATCATGTTGTTTCCATTAAGAAACTCAGGTGCAAGGAGAGCTTGGTGACAGGGAACGCACGTGGTCAGAATAACACCCGTTGTACAGCTCCTGATGGCACACTGACTTATGATGGTTGGTGCTCCCTCTGACTGTGCATGCAGCCTTGTGCTCTGTCGGTGTGCTACAAAACGTTTTGATACCACCTCGTAGTTATGTAGATGTTTAGATTACCAGCTGTTTACTGATGCCAACTTAAGTTCCAACCTGTTCATGGCAATTGTAGCTAATAGACTAGATAGATAGACAGACAGACAGAAATAAGGAACAGACACAGACAGATGGATTGATGGACAGATGGCTAGATCGATGGATAGACTGACAGGTAGGTTGGTATATAGATAGATGGATGGACGGACGGACCGACAGACAGAGGGAAGAGGAAGATGGATAGATGGATGGGTAGACTGATTGATAGGTAGATGGATAGACAGACTGGTAGGTAGGTAGGTGAATAGATGGATAGATGGATGGATGGACGGACGGACGGACAGATAGAGGATGGAGACAGACAGACAGACAAACAGATAGATAGATGGACACAGACAGACAAACAGATAGAGGATGGAGACACAGTTTGACAGACAGATAGATAGATGGACACAGACAGGTTGACAGACAGATAGATAGATAGATGGACACAGACAGGTTGACAGACAGGTTGACAGACAGATAGATAGACAGATAGATAGACAGATAGATAGACAGATAGATAGACAGATAGATGGACAGATAGATGGACAGATAGCTAGCTAGCTAGATAGATAGATAGATAGATGGACAGACAGATGGACAGATAGATGGAAATATGGACAGATGGACAGACAGACTGATGTATTATTTGTGATGTGGCCTAACATGAAGTTACTGTTCAATCCCAAAATGATTTTGATGATTTTTTTTGAACAGCACATTTAATAACTTTTTTAAATTGTATTTTTTTTTGCCAAAATTCTACTGTTTATTCCTTTATAGTTACATTTAACATTAACAAAGCGTTTAAGAGTTATGTTTAATTTCAATTTTTGGTATTTAGGTTTTACAAATGTAGGTATTGGGACACCTGTCTTTTCCAGCCATATGTGGTGTTTCCCCAAACGTTTACCTCAAAGGTTGAGACACATAATTGTATAAGACGTCTTTGGATGTGGGAGTTTAACATTTTCCCTGGAGACCCAAATCTTGTCCCAAAAACACCTTTTGGGGGATTAAATGTGGAATGAGATGTTCTCAAAAAAGGCACGTAAGCAAGTGTTGCTATAGAAATGTATTAGAATGTTAATATAATGGACAGCACTAATGTAATAGAAATGAATAGATACCGTTAGACCAATCAGAATCGAGCTCCTCAGCAAGTTTCAGCTCACCCTGCTGTTTTATTGAGGAAGCTAAAAATAATCCGTCCTGACTAGCGCACGGTGTAATTGCACAGCTCTAATAAATTGACTCGGTGGCGTTCCTCTCCCAAAGTAGCATTGAGTGATTCCAGCTTTTTCTCTGATGTTTGCTTTTAATGCGTTAGCGCGGACCGCACAGCGCCGTCCCACCATCTGCTCTTCGTTAATAACGTGCGCACTTCTGAGGAGCCGATCCTTCAGCGTGCACCTGGCGAAAGCACGCTGTAACTTTCTCCTGCTCTTTCATCTCCCGGCTCGGCCTGTTTACGTTTGTGCTCGTAACAAAACAGCGGTCGCATATGGAGCTTCTGGGCACCACTGCAGGGTTCACACACCACCGTCTTGTCCAATGGTAAAAATCCGACACTGAATGTACACGTTAGCGAGCTTGTGTCCCACCTCGGCGTTCGATCGTTAACCTGCGCCCCGATAGACGATCCTAGAATCCTGGGATTCTGCAGAACTTTCACGTGAAAGGAATACGAGAGACTGAGCTCAGATCCTGTTTTATATCCTCTGGTTACATTTACGTGATTTTGAATAGAAATTCTGACTCTGCTGACACTGGAGTCCTTCCATCAAAATACATACACTACATGGACACGTTTTGGGACACCTTCTTCCCCAAACCCTTCCCAGCATACCCCTTTGCACAAAGCTCCAGCTCCATGAAGATCTGCTTTACATGGGTTGGAGTAAAAGATCTTGTATGGTCTGTTATAGAGCTTTGACCTCAACCCTATTGAACACCTTTGAGATGAATTAGAACGCTGACTGCACCCCAGACCTCCTCACCTCACCTACATCAGTACCTGACTTTCTTGCTTGCTTGCTTGCTTGCTTTTTGTTGTCTTGCTTGCTTGCTTTCCTTTTTTTTTTGTCTTTCTTTCTTTCTTTCTTTCTTTCTTTCTTTCTTTCTTTCTTTCTTTCTTTCTTTCTTTCTTTGTTTCTTTCTTTGTTTCTTTCTTTCTTTCTTTGTTTCTTTCTTTTTCTTTCTTTCTTTCTTTCTTTCTTTCTTTCTTTCTTTCTTTCTTTCTTTCTTTCTTTCTTTCTTTCGTCTTAGCCTTTCTTGCTTTCTTTTTTGCTTTTTCTTTTTGTTGCTTGCTTGCTTTTTTTTTTGCTTTTTCTTTCTTGCTTTTTTTCTTTCTTTTTTGTTGTTTTGCATTCTTGCTTTCTGTCTTTTCTTTGTTTCGGTTTCTTGCTTGCTTTCTTTCCTTCCAGCTTTCTTGCTCCAGTGTAATGTAATGCCTCGCTCATCCTCCAGGCCTAAGTGTGTGTATCAGAGGAAGCAAGCAAACCTGTGATTGAAATGAAGCGCTCTCTCTCTCTCTCTCTCTCTCTCTCTCTCTCTCGCTCTCTCTCTCTCTCTCTCTCTCTCTCTCTCTCTGTCTCAGACGAGGCGCGTTTGGCACGTGACTGCTTAGCCACACGGCACGAGCGAATTACATGCAATCTTCTCTCCATCATGTTCGCTGCATTACACTCGTAGCTCATACATCCGCCGTTCGAAGGACGGCATGGATGCCGCGTTCATTTCAGACCCAGGCTTTTCCTTTCATCTTCGAGTAAACAAGACCTACACTCTCTTTTTCTTTCTGTCGCTCTCTCTCACACACACACACACACACACACAAATGTAAACACACCTTGAGCGATTTAACCTTGTGAAAGAAAATCTTCCAGAGGAGCGCAGGTTCAGTTTGACGAGACTTGGCTGTGATCTGATAAAGAACACACACGAACACCACACACACACACACACACACACACACACACACACACACCCCGCTTCTGCTTTTACTCGTCGTCTATTTGATCCTGACGAATCTGAGGGGACGTTTTTATTTATTGATTTAATTTTTTATTTCATTCAATGCGTTGTCTTTTTTCGTGCGTCTTCGTTAGTACAAGACAAAGTGTTAAATAATAAAAAAAGAAGCGGAGATAGAAAGTAACAAATGACGTTTATTTGCGTTACTGTAATTGAGAAGTTTCTACTTTTTGAAGAAGTTTTCAAAATCTGTAACTTTTGCATGTTTTGTTTGATGTATTGGACTCAACTACTATTTAAATCGTATCCGTTTAAAAAAATAATAATAATAATGCAGGGGGGGAAAAACATCGCACCCTGGAATCTACTGCACTGACGTTCAAATCTCACAAGAAAGAAAGATGGAGACTGACAAGACAGACGCGAGTGACGCAAAGTTGTCTGAAAGCGAATTGAAAGTTGTTCAAAGCGTGTGTTCACCGCCTCAGAATCTGCATCATAAATGACATCATACCTGTTTTTTTTTTTTTTTTTTTTTTTTTTTTTAATAAATTATTATTAATTAATTTATTTGGTCCCCTGGTGGTCTAATGGTTAAGATGCAGTGCTCTCACCACTGCGACCCGGGTTCGATTCCCGGTCAGGGAACCATCCCCAGCCACTCTCAGTGCCGGTCCCAAGCCCGGATAAATTGGGGAGGGTTGCGTTAGGAAGGGCATCCAGCGTAAAACATGTGCCAAATCAAAACGTGCGGAGGATCCGCTGTGGCGACCCCTAACGGGAGAAGCCGAAAGAAAGTTTTAAATTAATTTATTTATTTTTTGGCTGCAAAACTCCTAACTCACATTTGGCACATTTTTTTATTATTTGCTTTAATTTGTAACAATGGTTCTTTTAATTAAAAACAACCAGTTTAAAATTTATATCCCCCTGTCCATTTTTTTAGCTACACTACCAGGGTTTTTCTGGGGTCTTATAAAGTCAAAGTCAAAAATGAAAAATCGAAATATTAGAACTTAGTTTTAAATTCAGTTTTAGGTCTTAAATTAATTTTAAAAGCTTAATTTTTCGATGTCCATGTAACGCTGCCCCTAATGCACTTTTGTCTTTGTTTGTTTGTTATTTTCCTTGGCGCTGTAGTTCTTTCTTTCGCAAGTCCCAATATAATTCACTGTATTACGACTACAAATAAGACCAGTTCAGGTAACTACTTTACTTATGTAGAATATCTTAGTACTCTTTCCACCTCTGATAAGTGTGTGTGTGTGTGTGTGTGTGTGTGTGTAGGAAGGAGAGGTGTTTTTAAAAAATTCCTCGTATTCCTAGGATTGCGTCAAATAGGCCCTTTTTCCCCTCTTCGGCTCCTCTCAGAAAGGTCCAAGTGTGATGTGGGTCTGGGTGTAGCCAGAGTTAGTTACAGTAATTATAATAGTAGGAGGTGTGTGTGTGTGTGTGTGTGTGTGTGTGTTTAGCCTGCGACATAAAGATGACTACAGGGCATTGTGATGTGTAAAACAAACAGAGATAAAGTTTGTACTGTGCACATTCTGTGCTTCCTCGCTTGTCGTGTATTTGCTAAGGATTTAACATAACCCACCGGAGCTGTGTGTGTGTGTGTGTGTGTGTGTGTGTGTGTGTGTGTGTGTGTGTGTGTGTGTGTGTGTGTGTGTGTGTGTGTGTGTGTGTGTGTGTGTGTGTGTGTGTGCGCGCGCGCGCGAGTGGTTTCACAAAGCATTAGCGAGATGAAAGAATCTTCATGCATTTTTCACCCCGTTCGGTTTACAGTGATTCAGACGGTGTTGATTCAGTACCCACTAGAAAACCGTGCACTCGAGCGAAAAGGATTAAACGATTACCATGTGCACTAGTACAATGTAGGCCAAAAGTATTAGGACACTTAGCTTTTCCACCCATATGTGTGGTTTTTTTTTTTTTTCTTCCTTTTTCTTTTCTTCAAACTGTTATATTAATTTTGGAGGGACACAATTATGTCTTTGGATGTGCATTAAATTTTCCCTCCACTTGAACTAGGAGACCAAAACATGTTCCAGCATGACAATACCCCTGTGCACAAAGCAAACTCCATGAAGATCTGCTTTACATGGTTTTGGAGTGGAAGATCTACCCTACTGAACCCTGCTAAACACCTTTGGGATGACGCTGACTTGCACCCCAGACCTCCTCGCCTCCATCAGTACTTGACTTTACTAAACACCCTTGTAGCTGAATGAACAAAAAATCTCCACAAGCTCACACAAAAATCTAGTAGAACATCTTCCCAGAAGAGTGGAGATTGTTATAAGAGCAAATGGGGACTTAATGTTGAATAATCGAATTCACCTTTCAACATGCTAACATTTTTCCCTTCTCGTTATTTCCTCATTATACTGTTTATTAAACACCTGCAAACTTGAAGCTTGGGGCTTAAACCATGTGATCCTGTTTGATTGAATTGGAGATGCTTTTCTGCTCACCACGGTCATACAAAGTGGTGAGTTCTCTTAAACTCAATGTCACTTCGAAACTGTTTGGGTGTAAGTTAAATAAACGGCAGGCGGACGCGACGCGGGTGTACAGGGACGTTCGGACGTTCCAGCGCGGATGAGCAACTTTTGGGGGAAGAAAAGTGTGGACGCGGAGAGTTTTTAGACGACGCCATTTTTCAAATGGATCCGAATGACTGTGTCTGTGTAGTGCCACTGCGTTCAGTGTACGCTTTTACGTTCTCTTGTAAAAAACAAAAAAAAACTGGTGCTTTGTTTCAGTAGAACAGTAGTGACAGTAATGAACGTATGCTGATTTAATCCCTCACTCAATCCCGTACCAACGCACTGAGGCGGGTCTACGTTACCATCTGGCTGAGTGAAACAGTAACAGCTGATGAAGAAGGAAAGTGCGATGTGTTGTCGAGTAAACACAATATCATCATAATCATTCCAGCTAAATATTAACACGTTATTCATTTAACGCCACGCTAACCGCGAGCCCGGATCCGCTCCCAGACAAATCATAACCCGGATAAATGTTTGTTTCCGTTACTGATCCCTGTTCACCGTCTTGATCTCTCTCTTTGTTTTTTTTCCCCACAACAATGCCACCCCCACCCAACCCCCCGCCACCGCCACCGTTTAATCTCTCTCCAGTTGTTCTCACGGGGATGAAATGATGTCGCGGCGGCATCGATTTCTCCCCGTTCCACGCCAGCAGCTTCAAGGAGGAACTGTACACTTTTTTTTCATTTATTTTTTTTTTCCCCCCTCTCCATCCTCCCCTCTCTTTACAGCGTTGTGTTTGTGGAAAAACAAACCCCATCCAGCTCCATTCCTGCAGCGCTGTGAAAGTAAAGAAAGGGATTGACGTAGGTGGGTTAATTGTAGGAACGTAGTAAAAGCCCCTTCCACTCAATTACACGGCTTAATTAATAACCGCAAAACTTACTAACTTTTTTAAATTTTTTTTATTTATTTTAGTATAAAAACCTGAGGGCCACATTTTAATTTAAGCGCACTTTTGGGCCGAGCTCCAGAGACGCGTTTCAGCGTTTTAAACCGCACCGCAAGATCGCTTGAGATCAGAGGATGAAGGGGCGCTCGAAGAAGAAGGTGGCGGTGGTAGTTTCGGAAACGCCTCCTTCTCCTCCTCCTCCTCCTCCTCCTGCACTCCCTCCGATCCTCATTAGTGAGCAAACACTAGCTCAGAGCTCTGCACCAGGCTTTGTGTTTCTCCGCATGGCTGTGTTTTTGATTGTCTCAGCACTTTGGCTAAGGAGAGCACAAGCTCCCGTGGCTGGTCGCCCAAATTTCGGCGTCCCTGATTGTCCTCCATTTACTGATATATGGACGGCTTCTCCAAAAAAAAATGCTGATTGCTCTTTCCGTGAAACTTTGAATTCGTTAGACTTGAGAATTAGTGTTGGGTTGAAATTTTTCCAATGAATGCCGTGTTTTATTCCCCTTGCACCGTTTTTTCAGAACGACAAGATAAGGAAGCTATATCGTTGTTCCATGCTCACTAACGGGACTCGATAAAAAAGCGATACGGAATCCCCTAATCAACAAGGAACGACAATGATCATCTTTCCATCTAGGACATGCCCATCTTTAAAGTAAAGTAAACAACCATGGACATTGCTTATGATCTTCAGGATCGATGCTCGCTCTCCATCCAAACGATTAAAGTCTGCCGGTGTGAGATCCGGAAGGTCGTACACGGGCCAGAGGTGGTGTGAATTTTCTCAGATGGCATGTTCATGCAGGCTCCGTTCTTTCATGCCTTTTTTGTTTTGTTTTCACTAGACGTTCGTATTGTGCGTGTTCTTTTTATCGTGCTTGCATAAACAATAAACTATATCTTCCTAGGACAGATCTTTCTTTTAATGTCTTTGTGTTCTGGCTTTCCCACAGCGTTCAAGTGTGTTTCAGCGCCTCTGATCTTTACAATGTTTAGGAGCTGTGGAAGTTAGGGGACGGTAATAAAGCAAGCGCAGGACACTTCGTAATGGCAGCTCCGGTCTTTACTGGGTGTGTGTGTGTGAGCGAACAACGTGTTGAGGCGGTGTACAATAAAGCACATCTAACTTATGAGTATGAGCATAATAAAACGCTTTCTGCTGACTCTGAGCTAATAAGCGCTTTACTACCTAATGACTGTATTCTGGTCCGAATGCAAGTCGAAGTTTTTTTCCCCCCCTTTTAAGAATGGTTAGACTGCTCAATAGCTCTGAACACATCTTACAGAAAGCAAATAAAAAAATTACTAAAATGCAAGAATTGGGACCACCTGACTTTGCGATTCTTCCCCTTAACTGTTACCACAAAGTTGGATTTGGAAACTATTTTTGTTCAGTTGAACCAGGAAACCCAAACCTGTTCCAGCATGACAATGTCCCTGTGCACAAAACCAGCTCCAGTTTACAGTTTAAAATCTTTAGTGGGCTGCTTTAGAGCTCTGACCTCAACCCTACTAAACAGCTTTGGGATGAACTGGAACGCAGATGGAACTCCAGGCCTCCTCACCTCACCTACATCAGTATCGTATGATTTTGCTAACACCCTCCACAAGCCTCTACAAACGCACTGTGGACCACTAGGCCGCGCTAAAATGGTGCGTTCGAGTGTTTGTGCCAGACCATGCATTCGGAATTCTTCCGGGTTGCGCCGCATGCCCGGGACCGTTCAGCTCCACGGTGGAAAAGAAGCATTTTTCTGTGGCTGATTTTTACAGACTGGCTTTTACAATTGTATAGCAAAGAGCTGTCAGGTTCCGCTTGCTGATTGGTCAGAAGGATCCATGATCGGAGACTGTTCGTTTTCAATGAGAGCTGGTGACGATGAGTTTTGCAAAAAAGATGTGGGCGTGTCCAGTGACTTGACAAAGACAGGTTTTAACTTTTGGAGGTTGGAAAAATTCGGCGTATGGATGAACGGTCCACTTATTTGTTAAAACCTGTCAAACCTGCAGTGTTAATAAACTTTATTTCGGCTTCTCCCATTAGTGGTCGCCACAGCGGATCCTCCGCATGTTTGATTTGGCACATGTTTTGACGCTGGATGCCCTTCCTAACGCAAACCTCCCCATTTATCCGGGCTTGGGACCGGCACTGAAAGTGGCTGGGGTTGGTTCCCTGACCGGGGATCGAACCCGGGCCGCAGCCGTGAGAGCACTGCATCCTAACCACTAGACCACCAGGGAACCTCGAACCTGCAGTGTTAATAAAAGTGAATAAAAAGTTCCTGTGGCAACCAGTAGTAGAAACGCATAGTGACGATTTGCAGAGATTCTGCAAGTTGAATTGAGATGTTTGGGGGAACCTTTACAAGGTGATATCTAAAAGTTTGGAGACTGGCTCTGATCACTAGAAAGTACGTTATTTATCTATGTTTACACACTATCTTCTTTAAAATAGTTTGCACAGCAATACCGTGGAGGTTGGTGCTCCCTGTGACTGCGTGTACAGCCTTGCACTGCCATCTGTTGGCCTGTTTTGAAACTAGTCTCGAAACCTTTTGACGCCACCCTGTAAGTCTTAACTTATACTTGTTGATCTGTTAAAGCAATGAAATATTTATCAAGCATTTCTGGAAGGAGTCACCAGTGTTGGAGCTTGTAAAATTGAGTCGTTGTGGCTCCTTTGCCTGAAAGTTTTGTGCATTGAGATGCTTTTCTGGTGACCACAGTTGTAAAGTTTTTATTAGGTTGTTTTTATTTACACTCGAAGCAGACACAGACAAAACAACTTTATTGGTTTGCCAAATTTTCACAGCATTGTGGTGGAATTTTTTTATTTTATTTTATTTTTTTATGCTAATATAACACTTAATGCAGATTTAAAACGGCATATAATTTTCCATCCTTGTCTCCGAGCTCTGGTAGAGTTAGGGGGAAGGCAGTTGAAGAGAGTTAGCGTGTGTGTCGGACACATTTTAAATAAACTCTCGTCTCTGAAGTTCGCGTCTTCGCTCCACTCTTCTTGACCCGCTTCACGCTCTGATTCTTCTTAATTGTATTGTGTTAGCCTGTGTCATCTTTTATTGTGCTTTCAGAAGCAACAGGATATTAAAATGTGTCTGGATCGTAAACCGGCCGGAAAAAAAACTGTGGTTGTTTTGTGAAACTACATTCCTAGAATAGTAATTAACCCACATCCTGACATCCAGTGTTGGCTAATATCTAAACAGATGGAGCGAGCGAAAGCTGGATGGCTGCACAGTCTGATTATGAGGGGAAAATATGAACATTATTTAGGCAGCTTGAATAGGTATCGGTTGATAAATTATAAATGGAAGACTTTTTCGTGTTTTCTCCTTCGCTCTACACGGCAAGACACTACACTCAGCAGTTGCATCTCCGACTCATAAAATAAGCCTCATGTTGCAAATGGAATAACACACAGATGGATGAATCAGCAGCATCCGAACAGAAGACGTAAAAAAGAAATCCTATGTTCAACTTGAACTGATAAATCTAGCTCTCTCTCTTTTTAACCATGATACTAGTTCTTTTGGCGATTTCGACCAAATGTGCAGTAAAGAAGTCCCTCCAGATTCACAGCATCAGGCCACAGATATGCCTCTGCATCCCTCTGGCCATTCAACCCTCTCAGTGTTGCCAAGCAACCAGGAGGCTGGGAAGGAGGTCATCAGGGCTGCTTTTGCCACCCCCGCTGAGGGAAGCTAGGAAGGGACAGTAAAGATTGGAGAACATATCTCTTTAAAATCCTTCCTTAAGCTCCCTAACGATATGTCTAGCATCAAAAATTGAGTTTGCTAGTTGAAGGTGGTGCAGGGTTCTCAATGGAAGGTTCTCTCGCCGGATTTTTCTTCCAGTGTCAGGAGTTTCGCCAGCGGTAGCCGCTAAAAGTTTCCTGGTAGCAGGTCAGTGGCAGGAGCACGTTCTCTCAGCGGTCGCCAATGGAACATTCCTAATGGTAGTCAATGAAAGGAAGGGTTTTGCCGTGGCAGGCAATGAAATCTTTCCAGTTACTTGCGGTAGAAGGTTCCCTGTGGCCGCCAGCGGAAGGTTCCCTGTGGAAGTCGGATTCTTCCCCAGTCACAGATTCTTCAATAAGTTTTTTTGCGGTTAGAACTGTTAGTACAGGGGTCCCTAAAATCTTTTCTGTGAGGGCCACATAATTTTTCCTTTCTTCAAATATGATTTGAAATGATTTTATTATACCTTCTAATGCTAGATTAGTTTATTACAGGGAAATAAGCATTAGATATCAAGAGATTATTGTTATCATGACCTTTTTTTTCATATTCATTGCTATTGAAAAACATTTACTTATAACTAAAGGTCGACCGATTTTACCTATTTGGATCGTACTTGCCGATAACAGATTAGTCAACCAATAGTTTTTTTATTAATTGTATAATTCTTATTTATTATATAAAAATACAATTTTTTTGTTTCTTTATTACAAAAAAAATCATGAAAATGTGCTAAAGGAAATAAATATGAATTTATTAAGTAATGAAAATTATTTTATATAATTCATTAATAATGAATATAATGTAGCACTCTCCGTGCAGCGTGCAGTCTGGAGGCTGCTCTCGTATTGACGGAAAAACTATCGGTATGGATTTTTGCCAGTCGTCCCAGCGGAGGTCGAGGCACCAATAGTTAATAACTAAAGGGAAATTTTAGTTCGAAAGCCGACCTTTATGATCAAATACGGATATGATTTGAGTAAAACATACATGTAAAAAAAATACATTTTTAAAATATGTCTTTGGCATTGTTCAGAGGGTTGTTCCAAATGTGGGGCTGCACTTTGGGGAAACCCTGCGCTAGTATATAGTCCTAATGAAATTCAGCATGATTTAACATCAACCCATTCCCCATCTTTGTTAAGCTGATATCAGTCGAAGAGCATCTCTAACAGAAATGTGAGATGTTATGGTGTATACCGTGTTATTAGCATGTGCTTGAGTAAATGAACCTGATTCTCTGAGATCTCAGATTTTCTCGTCCATCCCTGTTTTTTTTAATCCATTTTGAGAGGCCCCGCTCATTTGGATGTCTTATTTGTTTCCTGAATGGCTAATATGCCAAGCTCATGGAACGAGGCTGCTGAGAGGAGGGCCTTGTTTCGGAACTCTTCCTTTGCGGGCCGTCTGACTGCGCAGGCGGCGCCGCTTTCCTCATTTCCATACAGCTGCTCCAGCAGTAACACTCCCTGCAGACTTCGCAGGCTGCCTTCGTGTGCATCGGCAAAGAACCTTTTCTGAGAAGAGGAGTGGCCCAGCGGGTTACTGATGGGTGCAGCTTGTGAATCACTGGCATCTGTTTAAAGCTTGTAGGTTAACACACAAAGCCTGCAGCCTCCAACAAACACCGTGCAGTTTTATACACATCATTATTCTAATCGCCAGACTGATGACTTGTATTATTGGGAAGACATATGGACCAAAAGTCTGGAAACATCCAAAGTTCCATTCATTCTCATTAGATCGGTGTGTACAAATGGGACAGATGCTTTAGCTCTTGGATGTAATTAATCTAGTTAATAGTTTATCTAGTATTAGTTTGCTTAAACAAACCCAGTATGGGAATTACATAAGGTTAGTTTTAACCGAGCTACCAAAGTTGTAATGGTTTCTATACTATTGGGTTTGAATTTACACAGGATAAGTTTTCCTTTTTTGAAGAGAAGAACGTGAATTGTCTGGATTTGTCTCGACCGAAATGTTTTTTTCCTTTGGCCTTTGGCTTCATCACGAAATGCCGGCATCGGCTGTTTTTTTTTTCCCCACTCAACTCGCACGTCGAATCGGCAGCGGAGCTCATCGGCGGGAAAGAGAATCCGATTGGCTGTTCATCTTAGCGAATAAGTGCACGCGGAAAAAACGTCACGTGACAAAAGAACGAACGACTGGGACCAGAGGACTCTTATGAACTACTCAATTCTGTTTTCTGTGTAATGCAGTGGAGTTTTTAAGCTAGCTAATAAACCAACAGATTCAGTGTACTATTTGGACGCGCAAAAGAATTCGGAACAGTGTTTTTGGAAAATATATGGTCAGATGTGTTTCAGTCCCCTCGTAATGCTCGCCATCCCGTTGCTCTTAAGAACATTTCCACCCATTTCAAAAGCCAAGCATTTATTTCCATTTCCATCAAGAGATTTTCCGTGTCTTGTCTGGTTCCTCAGCAGTCCGTCACAGGGATTTTTATTCGTCTGTTTCTGCTTGCGGCTCGTACGAGCTCTGAGACTCCTCATCTGGATAAATGACTGTAATTGTAGCAGTTGTGTCTCATTTCTCTTTTGCTCACAACCCCCCCCCCCCCCCATTCTAATTCCACTCACCTGCTTCCTCTCATCCATCCTTCGCTGTTTTTCTTTTCCCCTTCTCTTCCATTTGCTGCTTGTTGTTGTTGTTTTTTTTTTGTTTTTCACCGAGTCGGAATTATGGCGCTGTTTAACTTACACACTGAGCATGGTGCACTTTTAACTCCACAACAAAAGCACACACAGCTTTAAAGGCCATTATTTTGAGTAAAAAGTTTCCCGGGAGATTGCGAATTCTACCCGAAAAAAACGCAATAAATTTAAATACCAGTAAATTCATTCTTTTTTTTTTTTCAATTTAATTAATAATTATTTTTTTTGGATGGATGCGTTTCTGTAGTCGGTTACGCAGCACGTATTTAAGGTGCACTCGATCCAGCTGCTTTCGAACATCTGTAAAGCTTTTTGTTCATGGACATGGAGAGCATTTTGTGACCTAATTTGATTAACATATTGGTTGATTTACTTATTGAAAAGCAGGAACGGCTGCTCGAAACGCTCAAAGGGTGCAGGATGAGGTTTGCTTTCTCAAACAGAAAAAAAGAAAAATGGGCAGGTTTAAGAACAGGAATTCATAAACAGGGAAAAGAGGGTTGGTTTGTTTGCGTTCAAGCAAAGTAGGCAGCGTGCTTCGCCCCTGTGTGTTTGTCCCTGTGTCTAGCTGAAATGATGCCACCCACACAACTGTTCTCTCTAAAATCCTTTACAATTTGTAGCTTTTACAGTAAACCCCCCGATGTCTCATAGAACATTGTTAGACATGTAAAATAGAGCTGGTATTAAAGTTTTGAGACTCGCTCTCTGTTTACAAGAAAGTACTTTATTTATCTACGTGTACACACCATCACCTTCAAAATAGTCCCCTTGCGCAGCAATACAGCGCTCCCAGCGTTCCTGCCACTTACACAGCTCCCCATGCCTTTTAGCACACTGAGTTCTAAAGGTCCGTGCTCCCTGTGACTGTGCGTGACCCGTGCTGCCATCTGTTGGCGTGTTACATAACTAGAATAGAAAACATTTTAATACCACCACAAGCGCATATCGCATATGACCAGATCTCCAGACACTACCATGACACCGAAGGGTTGCCAAATATGGCAAAAAAAAAAAAACCTACAAACTAGATATCAGTCAAAAGGTGTATTGCGGATCCTGCAAATTCATCAAACTAGCACTAGCGTCCCCTCTTTTTGCTTTTATTAAAACCATCACATTTCATAAACGTTATCCACACCCTAATCGTCCCCTTTTAAAATCTATGAATAAGATTTTACAGCAGAAGTCGTAGCCATGCCGCTTGCACTTGGACTTTCCGTTTGCATGAAGTGAATGGGTTCAATGCTGATTGCTTTAAATTGCTTTAAAACAACTTTCCCTCAATCATGTCCCACTAGCCGGATTTGATGTTGAACACGATTCTGGGTTTTTTTGCTGGTCCTGTAAGTTAATGTTAGGTTGAATGACTGCATTTAATTCAGATCCTATTTTGGGCATATGTGCTGTATTCACACCATGCCAGACTTTCTCCTGAAGTGTTTCGTTCGGAGATCTTGTATGGCCTCGACACACTGACCTAAACCAGAACACATAAAATGTATAGTCCCTGACTTACAATGGACATGGAGCCCAACTTAAAAACATGGCCTAGCCTACCCAGGAGTCCTGTAGAAAGGTGATATAATTTTTAATCATTGAAGCAATTTACACTACCGTATCATATAAACTACAGAGCAACCTCGATACTCGTGGGGGGTTACGTTCCATGGCCCCTCGCAAGTAACAAAAAATGGTGAGGTTTTGACTCTCTCCTTTTGACGGGGGAATTGTACATGAGCTGTATTGTAAACTCAACAAAAAATTGTGAATTACTCATCATAAATGTTTTGTTCACTACTTTAAATGAATAATACAATAATAAAATATTTTTCGAACATTTATGTAATTCATTAGTAAAAACTCTGTTTTGAAATGTCACTCCGAACTTTCGTGCCTCTCACGGCTTCTCTCGAGCTGTCAGATTTTTCGCGAGTTGCTTATTCCGGTTCCAAATGAAAAGTTGCGAAGTCGCGAGTATCAAGGTTTCGCTGTATAAGTATAAATGTATGTTGCAGCGCCTGGAGGACGTAGCATACGCTGCTGCGAAACGTCTAATTTCTGTAAAAAAAAAAAAAATTCTAATTCTAATCGCTATCATCTTAAGATTGAAAAATCGCAGCTCTGGGATCATGTGTAGTAATATACTAATATACAGGGAGTGCAGAATTATTAGGCAAGTTGTATTTTTGAGGATTAATTTCATTTGAGGATTTAATTTGAACAACCATGTTCTCAATGAACACAAAAAACTCATTAATATCAAAGCTGAATATTTCTGGAAGTAGTTTTTAGTTTCAGCTATTTTAGGGGGATATCTGTGTGTGCAGGTGACTATTACTGTGCATAATTATTAGGCAACTTAACAAAAAACAAATTTATACCCATTTCAATTATTTATTTTTAACAGTGAAACCAATATAACATCTCAACATTCACAAATATACATTTCTGACATTCAAAAACCAAACAAAAACAAATCAGTGACCAATATAGCCACCTTTCTTTGCAAGGACACTCAAAAGCCTGCCATCCATGGATTCTGTCAGTGTTTTGATCTGTTCACCATCAACATTGCGTGCAGCAGCAACCACAGCCTCCCAGACACTGTTCAGAGAGGTGTACTGTTTTCCCTCCTTGTAAATCGCACATTTGATGATGGACCACAGGTTCTCAATGGGGTTCAGATCAGGTGAACAAGGAGGCCATATCATTCGATTTTCTTCTTTTATACCCTTTCTTGCCAGCCACGCTGTGGAGTACTTGGACGTGTGTGATGGAGCATTGTCCTGCATGAAAATCATGTTTTTCTTGAAGGATGCAGACTTCTTCCTGTACCACTGCTTGAAGAAGGTGTCTTCCAGAAACTGGCAGTAGGACTGGGAGTTCAGCTTGACTCCATCCTCAACCCGAAAAGGCCCCACAAGCTCATCTTTGATGATACCAGCCCAAACCAGTACTCCACCTCCACCTTGCTGGCGTCTGAGTCGGACTGGAGCTCTCTGCCCTTTACCAATCCAGCCACGGGCCCATCCATCAGGCCCATCAAGACTCACTCTCATTTCATCAGTCCATAAAACCTTAGAAAAATCAGTCTTGAGATATTTCTTGGCCCAGTCTTGACGTTTCAGCTTGTGTGTCTTGTTCAGTGGTGGTCGACTTTCTGCCTTTCTTACCTTGGCCATGTCTCTGAGTATTGCACACCTTGTGCTTTTGGGCACTCCAGTGATGTTGCAGCTCTGAAATATGGCCAAACTGGTGGCAAGTGGCATCTTGGCAGCTGCACGCTTGACTTTTCTCAGTTCACGGGCAGTTATTTTGCGCCTTGGTTTTTCCACACGCTTCTCTTCCTTCTTTTGACCCATTTTGCCAAAGGAAAGGAAGTTGCCTAATAATTATGCACACCTGATATAGGGTGTTGATGTCATTAGACCACACCCCTTCTCATTACAGAGATGCACATCACCTAATATGCTTAATTGGTAGTAGGCTTTCCAGCCTATACAGCTTGGAGTAAGACAACATGCATAACGAGGATGATGTGGTCAAAATACTCATTTGCCTAATAATTCTGCACTCCCTGTAGTGATGTTAATCACGCCACTGGTCGTATGAACAGTCTTACCACCCACATGTTTTTCTCGTCACTGCACTGTTGTTCGATTTCAATTCCGTTTCAGATTCACAGTAATAAGGTTATATAATATAAGAGTTTCTAAGTCTAGTGCCTGCGGTATAATTGTGTTGCCTATAACTGTAAGTTTGTCCTCAATGATTGAGCCAGTTGTAAGGAAAAACTCCCTGAGATGACATGAGGAAACCTCGAGAGGAACCAGACTCAAAAGGAAACCCATCCTCATCTGGGTTGCACCGAATGTCCATTCATGACAGTTAATCATTGTGAAGGTGCGCAGTAATTGTAGCAGACTGTTAATATTAATTACAGTCCAAATCCATCCTTAATGTTCTTGAGTTGCTCAGTAACTTGACAAATCTTTGGGCTGATTCTCCGGGGGTTGATTCTCACCAGTTCCTATTCATTATCATACTGGTTTAAATATTTCTAATGGAAAGTGAGGACGAATCAGCTCGCAATCATCTTAAATAATATCATATAATAATAATAGCAACCGCAGGCTGTCGTCAGTGAAACTTTGTGGTGTTCGGGGAAAAAAGACACGACACTAGACATAAAGGACAATATCTTGGCGCTGATTCGCTGTTGGACTGTGATGAGAATAATATCGGGGTATTACAGGGGCGATATCGGCGTGCTGAAGGTTCATAGACCAGGCGAGTGTTTGTGAGAAGCAAGAGAGACGTTTGGAACCTGTTCCAGGAGCAGCAGCTGCAGTGTCTTAGCACATCAGGCATGGAGATCAGGGTGTGTTTCAGAGACTGAGTACACTGAGAGCTCGCTTCAGCCTTCATCCTTCATCAGCATACCTAATCGTGTGTGTGTGGGGGGGGGGATGCAGCTGTTTTGCTGTTCAAGTACAGGCTCAATATAGTGTTTGAGAATCATGGAATCAAAAATACTACAACTTTCACAAGTTCATTCCACTTACGTTATAGCAGCTACAAAGGGTTCATCAACCGCAAAAAGAAATTAAAAAAGTCATGCTATAGGGCAGTTGTAAACACGTTTGCCATGACATAATGCTGACCAATCTCAAAAAAAAAAAAAAAACCTATAGCAAGAAATACACGTTTTTTTATCGCTTTACAAATCCAGTGAGAGCGAGCTGTTGCTATAGAAACGATCGAGCGTATTCAACATCGATGTGCTGTGAATTCGAATAATTGTCCTCTGTCAACATAAAAAAAATCGTTTAAAAGTTCAATTTTTAATTGATTTTTTGACGTGTCTTAAAAAAAAAAAAAAAAAGTGACTGATACTTTAGTCTGCTTCCACAAATAAAATTTGTGGAATTCCCTAATGTATTCCCAAATGTATTCCCAAATGAAAATGTTTATACAGGAGATTATCCGCCGATTTTTCAAAGCATCCACCGCACGAATCTCAAACGACGGTTTTGTTACTATAGAAACGGTCACGTATTTAGCTATCGAAAATCGCCACCTTTCAACCAATCGGCTCCGAGCATCTTGTCATGGCCAGGGTGCGGATTCGAATACGATTTTCAAAGTAGTTCAAGTTCAAGTCAAGACGTCCCACCTCTAAACACGGGCGCTGAGGGAATCACGCGAAACGTCTGTATTATTTAAAAGGACCAATCTGTCCCCTATCAATAATATATAACTGCTACAGGAGTTAAGTGCTCATGAATAATTCCACACTCCTGGGACAAGAGGGACTGAAAGACATACCCCTCTTTACCCCCTTCCCCTTAATTTTATTATTTTATTTATTTTTTGGTTAAATGCTCACTAGAGTACTACAATGGCAGGCAGTTTTAGGCTCCGCCCTCAGGTTCTCGGTCCATTTTCAGATGTTATCGTGTCACATGTTTCCTGGATTCGTGCGCTGCAGCAGTGGGACATTTTGTTGCCTCGAGGCAGGAAGTGAGGACGAATCCAAGTGTTGAATTATTAAACGTTAACAACCTCGGTCCCCTTCACACACACACACACACACACACACACACACACACACTTTCATGAGAGTTATTTTAGAAGGGTTAGTCTGTGTGTCAAAACCAGTTGCTGTTTGAACGTTTCTCCTAAATAATCAAGGGGCGGAGCCTATAATTTCTTTATTAGACACGATCACGTCATTAGCTTTAAACATTGTTCTAACGAGCAGGCATTACTACAATACTTTAAACAATACGGGAAATGCAACGGAAATTGGACTATTTGAGTGCAGAAATCCATTAAGTGCAAAAGTTTTTGGACACCCGACCATAAGATTGTGCTTTTTAAACATCGTGTTCCACAGTTGCTCTTATAAAAACCTGCACACTTCTACTAGATTTTGTGGAGATTTGTGTTCATTCAGACACAAGTCAGGTACTGACGTAGGTGGGGTGAGGAGGTCTGGGGTGCAGTCATTGTTCACATTCATCCCGAAAGGTGTTCAATAAGAGGGTTGAGGTCAGAGCTCTATAGCAGATCTTCCACTCCAACCCATGTAATGCAGATCAGAAAAGTGGTGTGCCCCAATACTTTTGGCCGTAAAGTGTGGCTAAAGTGACGAATAAAAAAAAAATCTATATACAATGAATTAATATCTATTCCAATTGATCATTTAAACAAAATGGCTAAATATACACTCCTTAGGAAGCTGCACTATAAAGTAAAACCTGACCTCCTGATCTTCTACTCCAACCCACTGTAAAGTGCATCTGTAAAGAGCTGCTTTGTGCACAGGGGAACTGTCGTACTGGAACAGGAAAAAAAATTAATGCTAAATTGAACCGCATTCCTCTTGTAAAGCTCTTTTGTGTCGCTTGGCCGCAATTACAAAGAACGCCAAAGTTACCTATTTAAAACTCCCTAATAAAAGACGAGGTATCCAAGCGCTGCGACTGTTTTGCATACTAATCGTCTAAATTGCTGCGTAGCAAATGCGTTTTAAGTCCTAGCGTGGGGATCCGAGCCAAATCTTTGAACTCTTCTCTGAATTCCTCATTGCGGTTGTATTACATCAGCTCCGCTCCACTCTCTCTCTCTTTTTTTTTTTCTTTTTTTTTTTATTCTTCGACGTCTGTTTTTTATTTAGCAGTCTTTCCTGAAATCCAGCAATGTGTTTCTAGCTAGTCGGATCGCACGTACTGCAGGCGGAGCGCTGAGACACCGAGTAGAGTATAGTCTTATTGTTTGAGAGACAGCCCATGACTGTAGGTTTATCAGATGTGAATTTGATAAGGTGATGATTGTGATGAAGCAGAATGAATGTGTGTGTGTGTGTGTGTGTGTGTGTGTGTGTGTGTGTGTGTGTGTGTGTGTGTGTGTGTGTGTGTGTGTTTGTCTCTCACTCTTCTGGTGAGTCATCATGTTATTTTTCTACAAGATGTTCCACAGAAACAGGGGCTAACAGAAAACCTAAACACATCATGGTTTATATCATGAATTTGAAAAAAAAACACAATAAAGCCGCCTAAGAAGTCTCCTGTTGTAGGCAGTTTCTTATTGCGATGAAATTCCCCTACACTACGTAGGCGGCCTCACCTCAAACGAATTCAAATCATAATTAAACCAGGACCCTCTTTCGTAGCCAGCCCTGCACATAATGAACACAATCCGCCTAAGTGTGCACTTCCTAGGCAGCATCAGAAGACCCCCAGCACCATGTACACACGACGTTCCCTTAATACACCCATTTACAAACTCACTTCGAACCAAGCAATGAATTACGGCTTCAATACAAACGGGGGAGAGAGAAAAAAGAACTACCTTTATCCTGGGTACATTTCTATTCTGCAAAATCCCAAAGTAAACAAATGCCTCTTAACTATTTATCCTTTGACAATTCCAATTTGAAGAAACTTTCCTAGGCACTCAAGCTCCCTTCATTCCAAAGGGAACACACCCGAACCCGAGTCGGCAAATTTTCCGACGCCAAAATAAACAAAAAATACCTTTTACATAGACTCCCTCACCATGAAGGGAATCCAAAGTGAACTAAAAAGAGCATTTTCCCCCCTTACACAGTGTCTTTACTTACAAGAAGTGCATATAAGAGCAACAAAGTGCCCTACGTAGGCAGCCTAACTGCTCCACTATCTTTACCTGTGATAAAAGATGTCAGAGATGTCACTTCTAGTTCTACTGCCTGAATCGGGTTTAAACAGTCAGTCCAGAGTGTGTGTGTGTGTGTGTGTGTGTGTGTGTGTGTGTGTGTGTGTGTGTGTGTGTGTGTGTGTGTTTGAGAGAGACGCTCTGAAAGATGATTTGGACATGTCTGAACATGTTCTCTCACACACACACACACGCGCGCGCACACACACACACACACACACACGCACACACACATTTCCATGTCAGTGGAGAGAACTCATTCCAAGAAGTGTTTATTCCAATAACAGGTAGAAAGTAGTGATGGAAAGATCAGATCATTTGATTCTTTGAATCTTTTTTCGAGTCATTTATTTCGTTTCATTCCTTTAATCACTCTCATAGCGTATATGGGAGTCACGTGATTAAAGACCGAACGACTCCGACTAGAAGAGTCGAGCGGTAAACTACTCAATTCTGTTTCCACTACATAAGACAGAGATTTTGCGATGCTTTGCTCACGTGCGTCCAGTAGAAGATGAACGAATCGCTCTCGGAGACGACTCGTCTTTCCGAGTCGCATTAAAGCGTCATTCGAAATGAACAAATCATTCTTGAACGACCCCCTTCACGAGCTGAGAAGTATTCTTGTTCCAGCACACATTTTTCTGTGTGCGTGCGTGCGCGTGTGTGTACGTGTGTGTGTGTGTGTACGTGTGTGTTCGCTATCGAAGTGTTCGAACATGGCCACCCGTCCCTTCTCTCATCACCACACATCTTATTAAACGCTGACCTTTCCAACACCGTCTGCTCCCTCTGCTCCACCACACTGTACACAGTGCAGGAGCTGCAGAGGGTCTCGCTCTCGCTTTCTCTCTCTCTCTCTCACACACACACACACACACACACACACACCCCACACTCCCACACACTCAGTAGGAAAAGGCAGTGCAGCTCCACTACCGGATAAAAATAGGCGCAAAATTACAGTGCTTCAGCTCTGCTAACAATGCAGCAATACGGCCGAGGGAACAGAGACAGGGATGTTTTTTCTCGCTCTTTCTTCCTTCTTTCTGTCTCTCTCTCATTCCACACATGCTTGCCAGTTGAGATGAATCTGAAGCAGTGTAGATGTGTTCCTCTCCACTGGTGTTTTTTTTTTTCTTCTTTTAAGCAGCACATCTTGTGTCGTTTCAGTGAAGGTCAGGAGTCGAGCTCCTCAACGTTTGATGTTCTGCGTTTGTGTGTGTGTGATTTCTTTGCTCAGGTCAGCGACGGGTCATTAAGTGTTTCTGCTTCCTCCGAGCTGATTTATATCGCTCTCCTGGGCCATTTAGCGCTTTCACACTTCCTCTGTAAAACATGTGCTGCTTACTGCACTTCACTTCACTCACTCACTCGTGTCTTCCACTCGGTTTCAGCCTCCTTTTGGGGACTACTGGGCTTTTTTCTTTGGGGGGGGGTTTAGTGGTTACACAGCGTCGTTAAGCAGGTATCGGGTGCTAATTAGTCTCTCGGTTGTATTTATCGATGAACATATTACAGTAAATAAACACAACTAGATCAGCTTGTGCAAATTACAGGCCAATTGAATGTATAGTACCTGAGGGTGTGTTTTTGTATTTAGGGATGTGCATAACTGAGGTTAAAGATACGTATTGAAGCATCAGTCCGATCTGATTTAGATTCCATTTCAACGCAATGGAAAAATATGATGTGCAATTTAATATGGTACAAATAGTTTTATTTCTTTGCCTCAGACAGACAGCAAATTATACATTTACTTAAGTACCTTCTGACTTCTAATGCAAGACTCTGAAACACAGGACTTTGTAGTGCCAAAAAAAAAAAAATGTATTTTCCTGTTCTGTCTCCAGGAAGACACAGCTCTACCTCTGCCATGTTAATCTGTATTCTATTTGACACTCAGGACACGCCTCCGTCTCCGTGGTGTCGTGACGTGTCATATTCGCGTAGCAGCAGTGGTCCCATTCTAAATAATTAAAGTATTGTGCATCTACTAATAATTATATATATAAAATCAGTTTTATTTACCGATGCAAGAATGTAAAAAAAAAAAAATAATAATAATCCTCGTAGTACAAATACCAACTTGAATCTTGTGCACACATTTTTTTAACCGACGTATCACAGTTAGTTAACTTTTATGCCGACGCGAATCGCTGAATCTTACCATCCCTGATTATAGTGCGTGTGTGGGGGTTGGAAATCCTTTCAGTTGAATTTGTTAATTCGAAATGAATTAGACATTAGAAATGAATGAGTTAGACGAGGCCCAGTCATTCTCCTGAAAGGGAGAAAAGGGGGGAAAAGGAATGGAGTAAATGTAAAAGGAATACTGTGTCCATTTCTCTGAGAGGCATGAATACACTGAAAGGATGAATAAATAAAGAATTTACTCCGATAACACTGAACGACTAAGTGTGCACGAAAGATAAAGACATGGTGTGCTGGAAGAATTTTAATTTTTTTTTTGAACGACCTTGAGATAGCAAAAGTTCGAAGGCAAATGAATGAGAGCAAAAAAAGAGGAATTGGGGGAGAGAAGAGGAATAAGAAACGAAGGATATAAATGTCGAAATAGTGAAGGAATAATGTGTCCCTGTTCGCTCTGAGAACAAATAGATATGGGAATTCGGTGCGATCAAGCCGAAAGAGCTAGAATGAAGGAAAGAAAAGAGCGCAAGAGAACAGAGATAGAAAGTGGACTGGTGTGTAAAAAAGAAAAGAGTGAAAGAGATGGAAAAAAGAATGTTGGCAAAAAGCTGCTGATTGGTCAGTTGCTGTTTCAACTTTCAAACTTGACAACAGTTCTGAAGTGTGTGTGTGTGTGTGTGTGTGTGTGTGTGTGTGTGTGTGTGTGTGTGTGTGTGTGTGTGTGTGTGTGTGTGTGTGTGTGTGTGTGTGTGTGTCAAATCAAATCAAATAAAATTTTATTTGTCTCACACACATACATACAGGGTACGACATGCAGTGAAATGCTTTTAACGACGGTCCGGCATGAGGGAATAAAATAGGGTAAAAAGGAGAATAAAAATATAAATATAATAACAAAATTTAAAAGAAAAATATAATAAGAAAAAGAAGGCAGATAAATAAAGATATAAAGATATATAAATATATATGTGTATATATATATATATATATATATATATATATATATATATATATATATATATATATATACATGCATATACATATATACATATATATATATATATATATATATATATACACATACACAGAAAATGTTTATGGCAGTGTGCAGTTAAACAGTAAACAACAGTGTGTGTGTGTGTGTGTGTGTGTGTGTGTGTGTGTGTGTGTGTGTGTGTGTGTATAGAGAAGTGTGAGAAACATTAACAGTGGCGTTTTTTGCTCTGCAGTGTTTCTGATTCATGAGCTAACAGGTACAGGAGCTTAAATAAGTGTTTCCCATACAGCCCTAAGGCCACAGCAATGCGCACACACACACACACACACACACACACACACACACACACACACACACACACACACACACACACACGGTTTATTCCACCAGCATGTTCAAACAGACTTTCAGGCCACACACTCACCCACCCATTTCTTTCTTTCGGCTTCTCCCATTAGGGGTCGCCACAGCGGATCCTCCGCACGTTTGATTTGGCACATGTTTTTACGCTGGATGCCCTTTTTGGGATTGTGCAACCCTAATGGCTGGGGTTGGTTCCACCACCCATAAACATACATATACACACGTGCACACACTCGTTCTTTCGTTTCTCTATACATCCCTAATGCAAAGAACAAACCATCTCCATAACTCATCAGTTCTTTGTGGTCTTGTCTTAAACAACACTCCCTATATATTATGTAGACCATATGAACACCTCTCAATCAGCCCATTGTGGCTGTGTTCCAAACCACACAACCTCAACACCACTTGTGGTTTGTTAATACGCTATTTGGACAAAAAGTATCGAGGCTCCTGACTTCTCCAGTCATGTGTGGTTCTTCACCGAATTGTTAGCACAAATTCGGAGGCACACAGTTGTTTAGGACGTCTTCGGATGTGGCAGAGGGTAATTTTTCCTTCAGGAGAGCCAAACCTGTTCCAGCATGATAATGCTCCTGTTCACAAAGCCAGCTACATGAAGATCTGCATTAGTTTGGAGTGGAAGAAGCTCTCCCTCTGTAGAGCTCCGACCTCAATCCTATTGCACACCTTTGGGATGAACGTGAGCACCAGGGCCACCTCACTTCACCTACATCAGTACCTGACTTTACTAACACCCTTATAGCTGAATGAGCACAAAATCTCAGTCCAAAATCTTGTGGAACATGAAGCTCAGGTGTTTACGAACCTTTGTCCATATTGTGTATAATGAGTAGTTTCTCAGCACTACCATGAATCTGACATTTCTGTTCATTCTGTGTGTGTGTGTGTGTGTGTGTGTGTGTGTGTGTAAACAGTTGTTTTCACTCAAAGCTCAACTGACGCGTGTTGGAATGATGAAGGTATAATGAGGTGTATAAAAAAAACAAGAATGTTAATTGAATTTTTGAGGGATGACTACAGGTTTGAGTCTCTTCAGGTCTTTTTCTGTTTTTCTTCCCCCTTCATCCATTACTATGGCAACGGCTAAACGAATGTTGGTGTGTGGGTCAGGGGGGCCCCTATGGAAGGGTGTGTGTGTGTGGGGAGCCTTTTCTCTCGCCTCTGAGGACAAAAACCCTGGCTAAACTTTACACAGCGGATTGGAATGCAAGGCATGTGAGAAACGTCCCGTCTGTGCTGTCTGAACACACACACACACACACACACACCACACACACACACACACACACACACACACACACACACACACTTTTTTCCCTCAAAAGCAGGTGGTTCTAAAGGAGGACTTGGTTCTGCTTAAATGATCAGATGATCAGTTCAGACAGTTAAGTGCACTGTGGACAATAAAAATAGCTTCACATTTTATGTTACAGCCTCATTTCAAAATGGATTAAATTCATCAATTTCCTCAAGATTCTACAAACAAAATCCCATAATCATGAAAGAAGTTTGTTTAAAATTTAGCAGATTTGTTACAAATAAAAAAAACAAACAATGTACATAAGTATTCACAGCTTTTATATGTTTCTACAATTTGATTGAAGTCCACCTGTGAGAAATTCAGTTGACTGGATGTGATTTGGAAAGGCACACACGTGTTCATATGAGGTCCCACAGTTAACAGTGCATGTCAGCGCACAAACCAAGCCATGAAGTCCAAGGAATTGCCTGTAGACCTCAGAGACAGAATTGCATTGAGGCACAGATCTGGGGAAGATACAGAAACTCCATCATCCGTAAATGGAAGAAGTTTGGAAACACTAGGATTCCTAGAGCCGAGCCACCCGGCTAAACTGAGCGATTAGGGAGAAGGGCATTAGTCAGGAAGGTGACCAAGAACCTGATGGTCACTCTGAACGAGCATTTCACCAATCAGGCCTGTATTGTAGACAGACGGAAACCACTCCTCAGTAAAAAAAAAGGCACATGATTGCCCACCTGGAGTTTGCCAAAAGGCACCTGAAAACCTGCTCTAGAGCGCTCTGGACCTCAGACTGGGGCGACAGGTTCATCTTCCAACAGGACAACGACCCTCAGCACACAGCTGAGATGACAACGGCGTGTCAGAGCCCAGAACCTGATTGAACAACTCTGGAGAGATCTGAAAAAAGAACTGTGCACCAACAATCCCCAATCCAACCTGATGGAGCTTGAGCGGTTCTACAAAGAAGAATGGGAGAAACTGCTCAAAAATAGTTGTGCCAAGCTTGTAGCATCAAACTCAAACAGACGAGGCTGTAATTGGTGCTTCAACAAAGTATTGAGCGAAGGCTGTGAAAACTTCATTTCACATTTGCAATGATTTTTAACAAACTTCTTTCACGTTGTCATTATGGGGTTTTGTTTGTAGAACTTTGAGGAAAATAACGAATTTAATACATTTTGGAATATAGATTGGACTGAAAGGGGTAGAGGGACGAGACAGAGTACAAGAGTTTGGCAAGAGAGACTGGATCGACAGACATTGGACTAGATTAGAGAGACTGGACTGAGAAGCGCAACTTTTCTGGGGTTTTTTTTTTTTTTTCCTTACTTTTTTCACCTCTTTCTTTGGCTTTATTTTGTTTGAGTGTTTCTTTTTTTTTTTTTCCTCTCTAACATTTTGTCATTGGGATTTGACCATATAGAAGACATAGGGTATAGAGCATAATTAACATATCGAGTCAGTGATGGCCGTGTATCTGTATAGACCTCGTGTGTGTTGTGTCCTGAGCTTGTTAGTGTACAGATATACAATAAGTGTGAATCATTGAGCCACATAGCTGCAGTGTGTGTGATTATGTGATGATAACACACACACACAGACGGACAGAGAGGTCCAGGGGGTGAGAAATACCCAGTGTTCAGTCATGGGGAATAACTCGGAGAGGAGGAGGGTATGTGTGTGTGTGTGTGTGTGTGTGTGTGTGTGTGTGTGTGGCAGATGCTGTGTGTTTCCAGCATGGACAGTGTCATGTGTGATGGCCGTAGCAAATGTGATTAATAAGAATAATGTCTAAGCCTTCCTAAAAACCTGCTTCACGCTGAGGTACACACACTCCGGTGAGAGAGGTTTAGAAGACACACACACCATGATCGACAGCAGTGTAAACAACTACACACCATGATTACACTGCGCTGTTCGGTGACTTTTTCCAGACCCGGGGGGATTCTGGGCTCAATTTTCCACAGAATATTCCTGCTTAGGTTTGCATCCGCAATTTACAAAACGCACGCCAATGACGAACCTGCAAAACAACTTCTCTGTTCCGAAAACGCTATTAGCGCAATAATTTACTTGTCAGCTAACAGTACCGTAATGACCCATTAAGAAGTGGGGGGAGATGGGGGGGGAATTCATGCTTTCTCTTCTAATGTTTTTTTTGTTGTTGTTTTTATTTATTTATTTTTTTCTCCGAGTAGTGAATGTTAATGTGTCTGGGGATCTGCTTTATGAATATTCATGAAACATGGGTGGTCTGAGTGAGATACAGAGGATACACCCATCACTACAGATTGGGAATGTTGCACTGGATAAAAAGAACATTATTCATAAATTTCAAAAAGGAAAATTTTTTTCCACATTTTTTAGTTTTTGGGATTGAGATGTATTATTAGATTGCTGATGATATTGGTGAGGTTCTGAAGTTTGTGAGTTCAAATCCCAACCACCTCAAGCTGCTACTCCTGGGCTCCTGAGCGAGGCCCCTTACCCCCATAGCCGCTCAGTTGTATGATGTAAGTCGCTCTGGATAAGGGCGTCTGCCAAATACCGTAAATGTTTTGTTCAAAAACGCTTTGTTCAATAATGTAGGAAAACCAGTTGTAAATAATGCTACCTCAGTGGTTAAGGTCGTGAGTTTCAGTCCCACCAGTACCGAGCTTTTGGGCCCTTGCGCAAGGCTCAAGGGAAAAGGGAATAATTGTTTCTGCAGCACCGCAATTATGAGAAAGTGATGTGCAATCGTCTCCTTTCAGATTTATTTATTTATAAATTTTTTGTAGAATCACGCAGAAAGGAAATGAATCGCGATGTGAGCACAGGCGCAAACCGAGCAGCGAATCAACGAACCGATACTTCAAAGAACAGGATTCGACTCAGAGAAGGGAATTGCAGAAAAACATGATGCAGGGAGAATCGAGTCAGGAATCGATACAGAAGGCAGAGGGGTTCTCTCTTCCTTCCCCCCTCTCTCTCGCTCTCTCGCTCTCTTTCTTTTCTCGCTGTATACTTCAGTCACTTTCTCTCTCTCTCTCTCTCTCTTTCCCCCTCTCTCTCTCTCTACCCCCCCCCTCTCTATCTCCACCCCTCCTGTCATTCTCTCCTCCTCCTCCTTATTCTATCGCAGCCCTTCGTGGACGCTACACGGAGGGCTGTGTGAGTCGCGCCGCGTGTACAGGATACGTGTGGATTATTATTTCCTGCGGTTCATTTCTCCTCTACTTCTTTCAAATATTATTATTAATAGTACTATTTATATCCTTATTTGGATTTCTTCACCGAGATAGAGAGTGTGGAAGAGAGAGAGAGAGAGAGAGAGAGAGAGAGAGAGAGAGAGAGAGAGAATGTCCGCCGCATCGCGCACGGGTTTCGGTCTACCTGAACACACACGCTCCCAGCCGCAGTAGCCAAAAAAAAAAAAAACACAGCAGTATCTGATCATACAAATAATAATAAAACATCAATAACAACCGGAATCTGTTTTTCCAACTGGACACCTGACGCAGCAGCAGCAGCAATCATGGGCTTCTACGGTACCTTAAAGATGATTTTTTACAAAGTGAGTACCGGCTGAGTGTGTGTGTGTGTGTGTGTGTGTGTGTGTGTGTGCGCGCGCGCGCGCGCGCTCTCGCTCTCCGCCCTTGAGCGCGCCATGAGCGGGTTTGATTTACGCTCCGTGCGGCACGACGCGCAATTTTATGGCCACTGCGGAAAATATTCCTTATGATATCTTTTTTTTTTTCCTCTCCATTATTTCTCTATTATTTTGCACCGATGGGCCACTATTTATGATCCCCTGATCGAGGCGTGGCTGTAGAGCCTATAGCTTTAGACGTATAGACGCGTTATAAGTGCTCTATAGACGCGCGTTAAGGGTGATGTATCGCCACGCGGACGCGTCAAAATGCAAATAGGTTCATAAGCACTCATGATGCCTAACGGCGTGTAAATCAGTGTGTTGGCTAAGCGTGTATATAATTCCTGACTTTACTGTAGCCATCCGGCCATCAGCATCACTGCACCTGCGCTCACAGGAGCACACACATTTATAAATACACACCTAGAAATATTAACATGGATGTATTCTAGATTGCAGCGCACATTCTTCACCCTTCAGTATTGATCTAGAAGTTCTGGACATGCTGAAATCCTGTTGAGCATGCTCAGTGCAATCCCTGCATCCTGTTCAAGGGTATACGTGTGTGTGTGTGTGTGTGTGTGTGTGTGTGTGTGTGTGTGTGTGTGTTGGAGCAGAACGGAATGAATATCGATTACCGAACGAGTTCTAGAACACCCACGGACATATTAAAATCCTGTACGACGGATGCCACCCAAATTGCAGGGCAAGGGCCTAATCGGCGAGTGCGCTTTTGAGATTTGGAGCGCCGCATGCAGTAATCGAGGCACGGTGGATTCGTATTGCTTAGATTACAGGACAGCAGAGAGTAAATGCTGATTCAACATACAGCATTGTAACGTAAATCTCAGCTAGGTCAGATTTTACAGAAGAAATGAAACAGGAAGAGATTTTAGCGTGAGCCGGGTGCTGTGAGCAACCGTGTGTGTTTGTGTTCATCAATACGTTTGCACTTTATTGCAATTAATGACCGATTCTGTAGGATTTATCTCTAGAGTGTAGTGCTGCATAAGTCCAGAGCGATCAGGAAGCACAGCGAGACAGGTTTGGCATCTGAAGTTGTACAACAGGAGCTAGCGATGCAGCGATAACACAAAATGCCTGATGTATGAGAACGCATTATATGTGGCATCATGTCTCAGTATACAGATTTGATAAACAAATGGCACCAAAACAAACAAAAAAAAGCTTTAATGTCTGCGAAACCTAATCGTTTCGAATTAAAAGAGGTGAAAAATTCGCTCACAAGCATCATGATAAAGTGCCACGATTTGTCCAGCGACAGACACGACAAGGCTTCGGGTCAGTGTTGTGTCAAGCTTTTAAATGGATCAGATGCTAATTGAGCAGTTGAGGTCAGTATTGATCTGATGATGATACTCTGTATCGAATCAATGCGCCTCTTAAATCAGGCCGTGAAGTGTTTATATGCTGGGAATTTAAACGTCGTTATCGTGAGCGAATTACGTCGCAATACAAATACAAATTTTTTTTACCTTAAATTAAAAAGCAGTTGAATAGTTAACATAATGTACTGTTTATTTATTTATTTATTTTTTTAAATGAAAGAATCCTTTATTAGGTTTATTTTAAAACGCAATGCTCGAGTGATAGATCACTTTAGTGATGTATTACAGTGTATGGTATATGTGTGAGTTTAACCCTAGGCACCTTCAAATATCTGTTTGTCTGAGAGGAGGTCCCCTAGATAGGCTCCCTCCAGATTTGTATTCTGTGTGCGCATTTGTATGTTTAGTGTATGCTTAGTTTATGTTAGGGTTTAGTGTTACCGTGTTTGTGTCTCTGTGTGTGAATGTTAAAGCAAGAAGGAAATCCCAGGTGTGTGTGTGTGAGAGTGTGTCAGTTGGGTAGCAAAAGAAGCAGTGAAGCTCGACTAATGAGATCTCGCATGGTTCTCCAAACACTGCGTTCTTTGTGTCTTGGGTGGACTTTAAGGTGGGGATTTGCACACCTCTACACACACACACACACACACACACACACACACACACACACACACACACACCTGTTCAGCCCTCAGGTGCAAAATTCACCACACATGCTTTGGACAGTGTAACAGTGTAAATTTCTAAGCAAAATGTTTGGTGATGAAACATTCTTCATTGTTTATTAATACATTGCTTGAATTATTCACACAACCACTGCATAAGCTGATCTGAGGAGGGCTGCATCTCCTACTAACTAGCAATCAGATGTTTAGATATTTCTGAGTATTCTTAATGTAAAAGCCAACTTCGACATCCCATAATTCCCTTTACCATGGAACAGTAACCATGTAGGAGCACATCTGCTCGCTAGCTAATGTTGTTTCATTTCGTCCCAATCATGTTTAAACAGTTCATGTTTATTGTTTTTGATTGGTGTTCCCATGGCTACAGCTTATCTAAATTAATGTAATGTGTAATCAGTCCTCATGTGACCGTTAATGCAGGTTTAATGCTGGGACCAGTCAGGATTTAATTTTTATATACATACACACACACACACACACACACACACACACACACACACACACACACACACACACACACACACACTGTGCTACTTGTAGTTATAATACTAGTTGTGCTAAAGGTAACCATAGTCAGGGAAGGCAGATTATAATCTTCCCTAATAATTATAACAAATAATCCTACTACTTCTATTACTAATAAAATACCACTACTAGTAAGAATAATAATTTTTATAGTATGATTATTTGTACCAGTAGTAGTAATACCATTGGCATTTTTATAATATTTGTATTATTAACAATAGTAGTGTTTACTTGTAGCATTAATGGTAGTCGAAGTATTATTTTATCTTATTAAGAACATTTGAATTACTAGTAGTGGTCTAATTATTAAAGCTATGATTAATAGTAGTAACAGTAACGGTTGTGTGGTTGTGTAGCATCAGCATTAATACCTAAATCAGTATTATAATTTGTTGTTAAAATTGTATTGTTACTTTATTAGTAGTAACAAGACCATTATGATCATTTGTACAAGTAATAGTAGTATAGTTATGTAGCAGTAATAGTATGAATCATTTTTCAGTTGCTAGTTGTTATTACTAGTAGTAGTATTTTGTGGTAATGTTATTTTATTTGTATTATGAAATCAACATTTGTAATAGATTGTGATTAGTAGTATCAGTTTGAATTTGTTAGCAGTAGCCATAACAGTAGTGATGCCAGTAGTTTACTTATTGCTATCAACTTTATAATTGTTAGTAATAGCTGTAGTGTGGTTGCTGTTAGTGGTAGAAGTAATAGTAGTCGTAACTTTAGAAGAGGTAGTAGTAGTGTGATTATTGTGATGATTATTAGTGATAGCAGTGGTAATGGTAGAAGTAGTAACAGTAGTGTGGTTTGTGATAGTGGTTTTAGTAGTAGTATGATATTAGTGGTGGTGATAGTAGTAAGATTATAAGTGGTAATAGTATAATTATTACTGGTTGTTGTTAGTAATAGTAGCAGTGTGATACGTGGTAGCGTTATGATTACTAGTGGTGGCTAGTAGAAATAGTAGTGAGATTATACGTGGTAGTAGTATGATGATTAGTAATGGTGGTAGTAGTAATTGTGTGATTAGTAATGGTGGTAGTAATAGTAACTGTGATTATAAGTAGTAGTAATAATAGTGTCATAAATAGTTGTAGTGTCATAAATGGTGATAGTAGTAAAAGTGATGAGTGGTGGTAGTAGTAATAGTAATTGTGATTATAAGTGATGGTATTATTAGTGTGGTTTATAAATGGTGGTAATAGTAATAGTGTGATTTATAAATAGCAGTCGTATATAAAGTAATAGTGTGATTATAAGTGGTGGTAATAGTAGTAATAGTAATTGTGATTATAAGTGGTGGTAGTAGTAGTGTGGTTTATAAATGGTGGTAATAGTAATATGTTTATAAGTGGTGGTATTAGTAATATGATTATAAGTGGTGGTAGTAGTAGTGTGGTTTATAAATGGTGGTAATAGTAATATGATTATAAGTGGTGGTAGTAGTAGTGTGGTTTATAAATGGTGGTAATAATAATATGATTATAAGTGGTGGTAGTAGTAGTGTGGTTTATAAATGGTGGTAATAGTAATATGTTTATAAGTGGTGGTATTAGTAATGTGATTAAGTGGTGGTAGTAGTAGTGTGGTTTATAAATGGTGGTAATAGTAATATGATTATAAGTGGTGGTAGTAGTAGTGTGGTTTATAAATGGTGGTAATAGTAGTGATTGTTTGTAGTGATTTTAAGTGGTGTGATTTTGCGTGGTATTTGTAGTAATAGTAGTGGTTGTATGTAGCATTAACAGTAATGTGTTTAGTAGTGGTAGCGGTGTAATTATAAGTGGTTGTAGTAATAGTAATATGATTAGTAGTGATAGTAGTAATAGTATGGTTAGTGGTGGTAGTAACAGTTTGAGTAACTAGTGTTAGTCGTAACAGCAGTGTGATTAGTAGTGGTAGTTTTAATAGTGTGATTAGATGTAACAGTACTAGTAGTGTGATTAGTAGTGCTTATAGTAATAGTGTGATTAGATGTAACAGTTGTGTGATTAGTAGTGCTTATAGTAATAGTGTGATTAGTAATAGCAGTATGATGGTAGTGACAGTTTGATTTGTAATAATATTAGTACGATGATTAGTAGTGTAATAATTGTGGTAGTGCACACACACACACACAACACACACACACACACACCACACACACACACCACACACACACACTCTTACACACTCTTACACACCCTGACCCTGCTTCGGCTTTTTCTTATTAAGCAGGGAATCCTTAGTAAGGCCGGTGTTGTTTTCACAGGAGCCCTGCATATAGACGATACGACAGTATTAAATAAAATCGCAAGGAAATGAAAACCGCAGCTGCAGATTAAAGACCGAAATATTACATTCATAAAACAATCTGCTTCAACAAAAGTGTGCGGAAAATAACACCGGAAGGCCAATCATAAATATATCCGCATGTTAGGCTTCAGTAGATGTTGAAAGTGACTTTTAAACACTGAGACTTGCAGACTTGCCCCAACAGGCCTTGCATGGACTATCTAATCTTATTCATACATACACACGTACACAGTGTATATGAGGCCCTTTATGAGTATGTTCACTGCTCTAAACGACCTGTTGTACGACAAAAGGAACGTTCCAGAACTGTGTACATAGCAGTTAAAGAAAGAAATATTAGAAACTGATGAGAAAGATCAAAAATATATAATTATACTGATAAAAAAAGAGCAGTGGTGAAAGACAGAATGGACATATGATAGAAAAAAAAACTAATTTTTTCCTCCTTTTTTAAAGTAAAAATTGAGAATAGAAAGAGATTTAATGGAGTAGCAGTAAATTTGGCAGGATAAAGAAGGGAGTTGGCAAATATATAAAATCATTGAAGGGAACAAAATTGGAAAAGAGATGAAACCTGGAAACTACACAAACAACATGGGTTGTTGTTGTTATTATTATTATTATTATTATAATAATTATTATAAATCTTAATATAATGATTTGCAATGTGACACTATGGAAAAGCACATTACTGAAGTGTGAGGGGGTTTGTGTGTTTGTGTTTAAGTGTAAAAGAGGGATGGAGTAATTGAGAGTGTATGTGAAAGAGTGAATGTGTGAGAGTGAAACTGTGTGCGTGTGTGTGTGTGTGTGTGTGTGTGTGAAAGAGAGAAAGTGAGTGTGTGATTTAGCCATTGCTAACTCGATGCTCCACTATTTATTCCTCTAAACATCTTTTGCCTAATACAATGCACAAAGAGTCACTATTGTGAGTGTGTGTGTGTTGTGATGCGTTTAAAACACTGTGCACAACTAAAAATAGTTTTTATTCAAATGAGTTCGGTTGTGCTGAGGACACTGAACCTTTGTTTTAGGGACGGGATGCTCCGTAGCCAGGCACCAACTATTCGCCAAAAAGAGGGCCATCTGTGCGTGTAGTGTGCGTTCGTGTTTGTGTGTGCGAGTTTGTGTGTTCATGTGTGAAAGAAACGGGATGGTGGAGAAAGAGGCCACTAAAGAATAGGGCTGCTCTATTTTTCTTTTACAGCCAATATAAATCAACCTTTCACACCACCAGAGCAGCCATTGCTCATCTTGGCCTTTACTAGTACTAGATTGTGTGTGTGTGTGTGTGTGTGTCCTGTACTGTACACCACATTTAACTTTTAAAAGTGGTCTACTGACCTGACTGACATTTACATTTTCGATGTCAGCAGCATCTTCCCCATCTGCTCTCTGGCTTCGTCCCAAACGCCAAAGTTCATGGCTTGTTAGTTATTGTACAAGAAGCAACACATTTCTAAGATCCACAAAACCAATTCCAACAAAGCATTTGTCATAGTGTCGGTGTAATGGTCACCATTAGTGAGAGCTGTGAGATCTCTTGGTTGTTCTATTTTACATTGGTTTGTGTGGTGCTGAGCTTTATAATGCTAAAGCACATTCAAACAGAGCCATCTGATGCGATTCTTGTTGAATATTGCGGGCCTTTAATGGAGAGTGTTGGATTAGAATGTTGGGTTTTAATGGGAAATGTTTGTTTTAATTTCAAATGGGTTTTAATGAAACATATTGGTGAAAATTTGGGGTTGAATTAAAAATGTTGGGCTTCCAGTTTGGGCGTTTGATAGAGAGTGTTGTTGAGATTTTGGGGTTTAATAGAGAGTGTTGGTGAGATTTCGGGGTTTATTAGAGAGTGTTGGTGAGATTTCGGGGTTTATTAGAGAGTGTTGGTGAGATTTCGGGGTTTATTAGAGAGTGTTGGTGAGATTTGGGGGTTTATTAGAGAGTGTTGGTGAGATTTCGGGGTTTATTAGAGAGTGTTGGTGAGATTTCGGGGTTTATTAGAGAGTGTTGGTGAGATTTCGGGGTTTATTAGAGAGTGTTGGTGAGATTTCGGGGTTTATTAGAGAGTGTTGGTGAGATTTCGGGGTTTATTAGAGAGTGTTGGTGAGATTTTGGGGTTTAATAGAGAGTGTTGGTGAGATTTCGGGGTTTATTAGAGAGTGTTGGTGAGATTTCGGGGTTTATTAGAGAGTGTTGGTGAGATTTCGGGGTTTATTAGAGAGTGTTGGTGAGATTTTGGGGTTTAATAGAGAGTGTTGGTGAGATTTCGGGGTTTATTAGAGAGTGTTGGTGAGATTTGGGGGTTTATTAGAGAGTGTTGGTGAGATTTCGGGGTTTATTAGAGAGTGTTGGTGAGATTTCGGGGTTTATTAGAGAGTGTTGGTGAGATTTCGGGTTTGCTGAGAGTGTGGTGGATTTCGGGGTTTATTGAGAGTGTTGGTGAGATTTTGGGTTTAATAGAGAGTGTTGGTGAGATTTCGGGGTTTATTAGAGAGTGTTGGTGAGATTTCGGGGTTTATTAGAGAGTGTTGGTGAGATTTCGGGGTTTATTAGAGAGTGTTGGTGAGATTGGGGGTTATTAGAGAGTGTTGGTGAGATTTCGGGGTTTATTAGAGAGTGTTGGTGAGATTTCGGGGTTTATTAGAGAGTGTTGTGATTTCGGTTTTAGAGAGTGTTGGTGAGATTTCGGGGTTTATTAGAGAGTGTTGGTGAGATTTCGGGGTTTATTAGAGAGTGTTGGTGAGATTTCGGAGAGGTTGGTGAGATTTTGGGGTTTAATAGAGAGTGTTGGTGAGATTTCGGGGTTTATTAGAGAGTGTTGGTGAGATTTCGGGGTTTATTAGAGAGTGTTGGTGAGATTTCGGGGTTTATTAGAGAGTGTTGGTGAGATTTTGGGGTTTAATAGAGAGTGTTGGTGAGATTTCGGGTTTATTAGAGAGTGTTGGTGAGATTTGGGGTTTATTAGAGAGTGTTGGTGAGATTTCGGGTTTATTAGAGAGTGTTGGTGAGATTTCGGGGTTTATTAGAGAGTGTTGGTGAGATTTCGGGGTTTATTAGAGAGTGTTGGTGAGATTTGGGGTTATTAGAGAGTGTTGGTGAGATTTCGGGGTTTATTAGAGAGTGTTGGTGAGATTTCGGGGTTTATTAGAGAGTGTTGGTGAGATTTCGGGGTTTATTAGAGAGTGTTGGTGAGATTTCGGGGTTTAATAGAGAGTGTTGGTGAGATTTCGGGGTTTATTAGAGAGTGTTGGTGAGATTTCGGGGTTTATTAGAGAGTGTTGGTGAGATTTCGGGGTTTATTAGAGAGTGTTGGTGAGATTTGGGGTTTATTAGAGAGTGTTGGTGAGATTTGGGGGTTTATTAGAGAGTGTTGGTGAGATTTCGGGGTTTATTAGAGAGTGTTGGTGAGATTTCGGGGTTTATTAGAGAGTGTTGGTGAGATTTTGGGGTTTATTAGAGAGTGTTGGTGAGATTTCGGGGTTTGATAGAGAGTGTTGGTGAGATTTCGGGTTTTATCGGATACTGTTGCTGAAAGGTTATAGTAACTGTATTGGAGAATTTCGTATGCGGGGTTTTAATAAAGTATATAGATGTTATTTTGTATTAATTTAGGATTTTTTTCTTTTTTTTTTTTTTAAGAGAACCATGTTGGATCTTCTATATGTTTTGATTTGTTGTGTTTTAGTGCTGAAAATTAGTGTGTATTTGAGAATTTTGGATGTTGGTGGATTTTTTATTTTTGTTTTATTTTCTTCTTGTTGTAATTTTGACTGGATTTATTTAGCAATTGTTTGTTTATTTGAGTGGGTATTGTGTAGAAAGTTTGAATGTCATTAAGAGGGCATTTTAGTTGATAAATGTTTTTCTTTGAGTTCTAATTCTTGTTTTGTGTTGATATTGTGTGTATCTAAGGGTAGAAAATCTCCATGACCTTTCTGCCGGTCTCCGGTTTGCTTAGCCCATCTTTGGACTTTGATAAGCCGCTGTATAATTATTATATGATAACAGTGATCTAACTCTTTATTAAAGCCTGCCAGTGGAGAGTAAACGTCTCAGTGATGAAGACATGACAGAAACGGCTTTAGCTATTAGACACAGACTGTTATTAGCAACAGGCTAAATCACCCGGGTATTTAACAGCCAGCTGAAGAATGCTCCAGAAAAGCTTTAAAAACTTTTCAAGGTCTCTCATTAGTCACTCCCTGTCATTACTAACTGCACTAATGACCGTGTATGTGATCACAAGATGCCCTTTGGGCCGTGTTTAAAATTGTTTTCGTGCTTGAAACAAAACAAATCAGTCAAAAAAGGAACATTTTTTTTGTTGTGTTTTGCAGATGAAGAGGAAGTTGGACCATGGCCCAGAAGTTCGACCGTTCCCTTCAGGAAAAAAACCCTGTCCAAGGTATTTTTCAAAAAAAAGTGAAAGTTTATATATATATATATATATATATATATATATATATATATATATATATATATATATATATATATATATATATATATATATATATACAGTACAGACCAAAAGTTTGGACACACCTTCTCATTCAAAGAGTTTTCTTTATTTTCATGACTATGAAAATTGTAGAGTCACACTGAAGGCATCAAAACTATGAATTAACACATGTGGAATTATATATGGAATTATATACATAACAAAAAAGTGTGAAACAACTAAAAAATGTCATATTCTAGGTTCTTCAAAGTAGCCACCTTTTGCTTTGATTACTGCTTTGCACACTTTTGGCATTCTCTTGATGAGCTTCAAGAGGTAGCACCTGAAATGGTCTTCCAACAGTCTTGAAGGAGTTCCCTGAGAGATGCTTGGCACTTGTTGGCCCTTTTGCCTTCACTCTGCGGTCCAGCTCACCCCTAAACCATCTCGATTGGGTTCAGGTCCGGTGACTGTGGAGGCCAGTTCATCTGGCGCAGCACCCCATCACTCTCCTTCTTGGTCAAATAGCCCTTGATGCCTTCAGTGTGTTTTTGACATATATGTGCCACTGCCATTCAGGAGTCCAGAGCTAAATTGGCCCTGCGCTCTGGGTGGGTGGGATTGGCTACACTTTCTTCCCTGTCAATCACAGAAACACTAGCCAATCATGTCAGTTTTTAAGCTCATGTATGCAGAAGAAGGCTGAAAGCACTTTGTATGTGTGTGTATGAGAGATGGTCCACTGGCCACATTTTCAAGATATGTGGTTGACTGGCTTCATATACACTATATATAGACAAAAGTATTAGCACACCTGACCTTTCCTGCCATGTGTGGCTCTTCTCCAAACTGCTACCACAATGCTGGAGGCACACAATTGTACAGGACGTCTGTGGATGGAATATAGTAAATATTTAGCGTTGACTTTATTTTGGACACCCAAACCTGTTCCAGCATGGCAGTGCCCCTGTGCACAAAGCCAGCTCCATGAAGATCTGGTTCACATGGTTTGGAGATGAATGTCAACCTTTGGGATGAATGGGAACACTGACTGCACCCCCAGGCCTCCTCACCTACATCAGTTCCTGATTTTACTAATCTGAATGAGCACAAATGTCCACAATCACTCTCCGAAATCTGGTGGAACATCATCTCAGAAGAGTGGAGGGAACCGTAAAAGCAAAGTGGGACTGACTGCGACGCTCAAAAAAGCACATGCCATTCTTATGACCAGGTGTCACGAAACTTTTGCCAATATGTTGTACGTCAGAGGAAGATAGTCTTTACTCTACCAAACTTCTTCCTGTTATATTTTGGGGGAGACCTGAATGTTGGGTTAGAATTGGCCATGACTTTAGCGTGGCTGAGTGGAGAATTTACAATTCCTACAGATGTGAATTTACTGAAAACTGTTCGTGTAGTTTTTTCGTTATTTATAACTCAGTGTCCTTATCGAGGTGAACATATTGGATGTTTCTCTTTCACTCAGTCCGACGGGTTTGGTCCCGTACCCATCCACTCCCACTACATTCGGTGACCTGAGAGCTGCTAACGGACAGGGACAGCAGAGACGACGCATCACCTCCATCCAGCCTCCGACAGGCTTACAGGAATGGCTCCGTACCTTCCAGGTATGTGTGTACATGACATTTAAGGTGTGTCTGAGTGCTCCACTCTCAGTGCGTTAGCTTAGCTCATTTAACACTTTCATTAACATTGAGAAAAGAATCTGGAGGATCACACATCTCTTCATTAGCAGGCTGAGCTCATGTTCCTTCATGCAGAAGAAGCACCAGAATCTCCTTCACGGCAGGGCTGCTAATTACCTTCTTACTTACTTACAGCAGCTTCTCCCTCATAAAGCCAGAGCTGAAGGCTAAGATTAAGGAGCTGCCTCGACTAGCTCGGCGCAGCGCTGCAGGTCAAACTCTCGGTGTTCGCTTTCACTCGGCGCCCTTTCCCTGTACACAAGAGCCTCAAACCCGTCCTGATTCAGCGGGTTCAGACAGCTCCGTGTAGCATTCACTGTAATTTCGCACTCAAACCTAACATTAGATTGATGAGCATGAAGATCCGTTTACTCAATTCTTTTAGTGTACACTGGCTTAGTGTCAGTAACGTGGCTGGGGGGTTAGTACATGTACAACTGACAGACTCTCACACAGCTACCGAATAGCTACAGATTTTTGCCAGTAAAACGAAATATAATTAGACTCTTCGTTTATATCACATGGCATTAGTGTTTTGCGTTGCAAGTGACTACGCAGTGATGGTTGTTTTAGCACCACCATCATTAACACCTCACAGTGGGTGTTCACATCACGTCTAACTATTATTATTCCACTATTATTATCATTTTTTACGGTGTGTGTCAACGGTTCTTCTACAAAATCTTTAAAAGTACGAATAATTAGCAATAATAGATCAGAGAAGGAAAATTAATGAATCACAATGTGTAATGATGATTGGTCACATGATCAAGTTTGTGATTTGTTGATTGCGATTTGCTAATTAATGTACTGGTCATGTGACTAAACTTTTTTTTTTTTTTTTTTTTGCCAACAATATCAACACCCTTATTTGTCAGGTGTTTTATTTAAAAACATTGGGGAATCCATAGTGCCATTGAGGAGTAATTCTGCACCCAATTTTTGGTATGACCAAAACCTTGTATCACAATGCAAGCTATTTAATAATAATTATAATAATAAAAAAAAAAAAAATATATATATATATATATATATTTTTTTTTTTTCTTTTTTTTTTTTATAGATTCTAGAGCTATTGATGCAAAACATAGAGAACATGTAAACAAAAAAAGGAAGGCCAATCACACCTTTGTATAATATATTTAATTAAACACATTTATTACAAGTTTAATGTTCTTTCTTTATAGTAAATGAAAGAATGTAAATTTTAATACAATAGAATTTATCTCTAAAGCATTACCTTTACTTGTAAAATGTGTACAGCTGCCAAAATCTTGATTATAAAGTGCATTGTATCATGTCAGGCTGCGTTGAGCGTCTCGTCTGCAGTCTTCGTGACATCTCTGGGCTCTTTTCCGATGAATATTTGCAGCTCGCCATTGCGCGTCTCGGATCCAGTGCTTTAAAACCCTCCTTCCATGTGCTTTGTAATAGCGCAGGTTATACTGAACCATGTTCGGGATTTCTTTTTGTATAGAATTGCGTTAGTGGTGGTTCTTTTGAATAATTTTTTTTTTTTGGCTATATTCGCTTGAGTGCTTCAATTTCAGATGATAAAACTGTTACCTATTTACAGTGGTTTTGCAAATCACATTTTTCCTAAGTTTATTTCTATAGCTGAACAGACAATGGATATTTCTTTTTTTTTTTTTAGCTCACAATCTCCTTGTTCTCTTAATCACAGTACTCCAAAACCTCGCCCACCCATAGAGCACCTGTTTTCCAAATATTGTCGATGTAACTATATCCGTAGTTTGGTTCCTACTAAATTGAGTCCGAGTGTAATGAAAGAATGCAGTGTGAGATTGGGGTCATTAGTGCAGCATGTGTAGCTTGTTGCTTGGCTTGTTGCTAAACTGGCTCCTTTAAGCTGCGTTCGATTGTTCGCTTCATTTATATTCATAGCTTCAAAAGAAAAAAGTTGCAAAGGCTAAATAACATCGGGTATTTCCTGCAACTGAAAGCGTTAATTAGCTTTTAACATGTATGTATCTGGCAAAACTCGATACCTCCTCTTCGACGATCCCTTCATTCCCCCTTCGCCTTGTGTGCCGCAGGTATCTCCGGAATCGCCGTGTTATCTTCTCTGTCCGGGGCGTCACACCTCATTCTTGTCAAGCCTAAACGCCTCACGCCTGCATGACGCACGACTCAAACATCCGATTTCTGGTCTAACTTCCTCAGCCAGATAAAAGCTGGATTCAGTGTTGAATGGATGATTCATGCGTTGCCTATGGCCCATTGTTTCATTCCGCGTTCGTGTTAAGTTATTGGTATGGTATGTTAGATTTACGATAGTTCGCCCCGATAAACCCTGCCGTGTGCATCAGATTGCGTTCATGTCAACGTCCGCCTAAAATCTTTGCATTGATAAGGGCAAGGTGTGGGGGGAGGGGCCCGGGGTGCTTACTTAGTGTTGTGTAATGGGATGCAGATTGCAGGAATGCTGATATCGAAGAACAGTATGTGCGTTATCGCTTTCACCAAGTGAGAGAGAGTGTGTGTTCTCCTCACTTTATAAACACCAGATTTTCTACACTTCCATGGGTTAAAAAAACTAATCATTCCATACAAAGAAATATTCCTGCAAATAAAACAGTTATGTAATAGATATAGATAAATGTTAGAAAATATGTTTTGATGGAGGTCAACCAGAAAAATGGTGCTGGTGCTTTCACATACCTTGATATCGCTCATTCTCTCTCTCACACACGTACGAACACACACATATAAAGGAGACTGATAAGTTCATATATTTTTCTTTGCATACAAAGTTTATCAGTGTTGTATTCCTGTAATGTGTGTGTGTAGAGTTGGAGTGGGCCGGAGAAGCTGCTGGCATTGGATGAGTTGATTGACAGCTGTGAGCCGACGCAGGTGAAGCACATGATGCAGGTGATCGAGCCTCAGTTCCAGAGAGACTTCATCTCCCTACTGCCCAAAGAGGTACACACACACACACACACACACACACACACACACACACACACACATTATATATATATATATACACACACACCAATATTTGATATGTAGATTAATTTCTCCTCGCTAAACTGTTTCTCGAGCACGTTCTCTCATCACCACTGCTGCTAGGTGAATATGACACAACACTACGGGGGCGTGTTCCGAAAGTCACATAGAATACAGATTAACATGGCAGAGGTAGAGCTGCGTCTTCTTGGAGACAGAACAGGATCTGGTTTTATTTAATCTTTTTTTCTTTTTCATGCACTACACAGGCCTGTTTGTGAAAGGAGCCATGCGTTAGAAGTCAGAAGGCACCTAATAAAATCGATGATTTGCTGTCTGTCTGAACCAAAGAAATAAATGTAAACAATCTGCACCATATTTAGTTGCACAGCATCATATTTTTTCCATTGCATCATATTGCATTGAATCGCATCGGAAAACCGTATTGCATCAGTAGTTGCTTCATATGTATCTTTAATGTATCGTATTCCTACTACACACACACACACACACACACACACACACACACACACACACACACACACACACACACACACACACACACACGCTCTCTCTCTCTCTCTCTCTGTGCTCAGTTCATGGTGTACAGGGTTTGTTTTCTTTCAAGCTCAGCACTCACTCTGGTTTCAGTGTGGTGAAAGTGTTGGCACCCACCTCATTACTGGTGCTCAGCAGTTCCCAGTCTGCACTAGCAAAGCAACAGGGACGTCATTACTAATAAAATAAACGGTGTATACACACACCTTCCCCCTGAACGTTACGGGTATTTTAAACTCGTACATAACAAGTACATTCTCGGTTCACTAATAAAATCTGTCTCTCACACGCTGGGACTATGATAGCTGCTACAACACAACCACTTTTCCCCTCTAACATGATGTAATACATGAGCCATCTGCCTACACACACACACACACACACCCCTATGGCACACGTCGAATGTGCAAACGAAAAAAGTTTTCACACACACACACACACACACACACACACACACACACACACAGCCTTCTTTGTATTCGCCTGTATGTTGAAGTAGAAGCTGACGTTTCTTCTTATTTATTTTTTTTTATTCCCTGACTCTAGGTCTTTCCTTATTTTCATCACCTGAAACACGTGCACACACCCACACCCACACACACACACACACACACACACACACACACACACACACAAGCCAGTTATTCTGCATGTAGTAAAGGGAAGTGCTGGAGGCTAATAAGAGCTTTTACACACCCTGTTATTTCTACCACACGTTGGAGTTACACAACCGTATGGAATCTCTTCTCTCTATCTCTATCCCTGTTGTTCTCTTTGTCCCACTCTCTCTCTATCTGTATATCTGTCTATATCAGACGTGTCAGACGCGCTTTCTTACTTGCTCTCTCTTTCTCGTATTCTCTCTCTGTGTATGTCAATTCCTCTCTGTCCCTTTCTGTCTCTCTCTCTATCATGATCTCTGTTGCTCTTTCTTTCTCACTCACTCACTCTTTGTATTTCGGTCTATTCTTCTCTCTCTCTGTATATCTGTTTATTGTTGTCTGTCTGTCTCTCTCTCGCTCTCTCCCTGACTGAGTCTCTCTCTGTATATCTATTTTTTTCTCTCTATTGCTCTTTCTTTCTTGCTCTCTCATTCTCTCTCTCTGTGCATCTGTTTATTATTTTCTCGCTCTCGCTCTCTTTCTCTTTATCACCATCTTTTTTGCTCTCTCTGTAGATGTCAATTTTTTTCTCTCTATTGCTCTTTCTTTTTTGCTCTCTCAATCGCTCTTTGTGCATCTATCTATTCTTCTTTCTCCCTCTTTCTCACTCTCTCTCTCTCTCTCTCTCTCTCTCTCTCTCTCTCTCTCTCCCCCTCCCTCTCTCCCCCCTCCCTCTCTCTCTCTCTCCCCTCCCTCTATTGCATGAACTAATAGTAAAGTGTAAACTTGTGCTAAAGCATTAAGCAGGTTATGTATTTATGGTAAATAGGTAATAAAGACAAACAGACAGATACATGTAGGTTCATACCAACTGCATATACATTACACACATATTTCCTCATTCCTTACTGCTTTATTACATAATTACTGTCCATGTGGGATGGAGTCTTCATTATCTTTTCCTAGAGTGTGAAAGTTAATTGAAAGTTTTCTCTCTCTGTAGTTGGCTCTGTATGTCCTGTCCTTCTTGGAGCCGAAGGATTTGCTCCAGGCTGCTCAGACGTGTCGATACTGGCGAATCCTCGCGGAGGACAACCTGCTCTGGCGAGAAAAATGCAAAGAAGAAGGTAAATCAAAATCAACGAGAGGCCGGAGGAAAGGCCATGAAAAAATCCGAAGCAGAGGTTAAACCTTCTGCTTGGGTCCAGACATGAAATCCAGGAATGTGTTTGGGGAAGGTTGTCATTAGGAAACGTGTAGGAGCGTATAATAAGCTTTAAAACATCAATCAAGAGTCAAGAAAATGTTCAGTAATGTACCTGAATAATGTACAGCTATACATACACACAATATAGACAAAAGTATTGGAACACCTAACTATTCCACCCATATGTGGGTTTTGCCCATAGGGTGCTTTGGGTTAGTGTTAGTGTAGTATTACTCTTGCATTCACTTGAACTAGGAGACCTAAACCTGTTCCAGCATGACAGTACAAAACCAGCTTCGTGAAGCTCTGCTTCATTTGAGTTGGATTAGAAGATCTCTCTCTTTTGTTAGAGATCTTTGACCCCTATTGAACATGATAAATGTGAACGCCGACTGCATCAGTAACTGACTGTACTAACACAATTATAGCTGAATGTGCGCAAATCTCAAAAAGCTCCATCACCAGCTTTCCAGAAGAAATAGAGGTTATTATAACAGCAAACGGCACTAAATGTGGAATGGGATGTTCAAAAAAACAGACCAATCATATGCTCAGGTGTCCAGAACTTTTGTCCATATAGTGTATGACTTAGGAACGAAAATAGAGGGTACATATTGGATTTTGTTTCTGTATAATGGGATAGTTGTGTAAATTACATGTTGTTGTGTGTGGGTCAGGTATCGACGAGCCGTTACACATCAAAAGGAGGAAAGTGGTGAAGCCAGGATTCAGTCACAGCCCGTGGAAGAGCGCATACATCAGACAACACCGCATTGACACCAACTGGAGGAGAGGAGAGATCAAATCACCCAAGGTTCTCTCTCTCACACACACACACACACACACCTACCTCTATAACTCACACCTGCCCCCCCTCTCTTCATTTCTGTCTTGCTGTCTCATTTGCTTGGTCCATCTGGTCTGTGTGAGAGGGAGGGAGGTAGGAGGGGCGTAACGTGACTGCAATTTCTTTCTGATGTTAGAAGATGCTGTGTCATTCGCTGCCTCAGCAGATCCAACACACACGCACACTGCAGCATCACACACTCCTGCTTTCATCGTTAATCTGTACGACCCTGTAGTGCCATTTTTTTCCTTTTTCCTCATAATTACTGTGCCTAATATGTATAAGGATATTTTATGAATTAAAGTGGCAATTATAATCATAAGTAATAAATCTAACAGAGCAGGAGCTGTAACGGATGCTAATTAATTGTGATAAAAAAATTGAAATGGCGAGGCTTAAAAGCTAAACTCCATATTAATGATGGAATAAGTTTTTTGTTATTTGTGCAAGCTGTGTTTATTCATGATCTCTCTCTCTCTCTCTCTCTCTCTCTCTCTCTCTCTCTCTCTCTCTCTCTCTCTCTCTCTGTGTTCATTGAGCAGGTGTTGAAAGGACATGATGATCACGTCATCACGTGTCTACAGTTTTGTGGGAATCGTATCGTTAGCGGTTCAGACGATAACACACTCAAAGTGTGGTCTGCTGTCACGGGAAAGGTGAGTTCTTTCTTTTTTTATATATTTGTACCTTCCACTTTCACGCTTTAATCATCCATTGATTTTGCCAGAACTGAAATTTTACTTTTACTTATAGACATACTTTACTTAATATTTTCCATTATTTGGAAAGTTGAAAATAACACTCATTATAACTACACACTCATTATAACTACACACTCATTACAATCACTAACACACACTCATTATAACTACACACTCATTACAATCACTAACACACACTCATTATAACTACACACGCATTACAATCACTAACACACTCTCATTATAACTACACACTCATTACAATCACTAACACACACTCATTATAACTACACACTCATTACAATCACTAACACACACTCATTATAACTACACACTCATTACAATCACTAACACACACTCATTATAACTACACACTCATTACAATCACTAACACACACTCATTATAACTACACACGCATTACAATCACTAACACACTCTCATTATAACTACACACTCATTACAATCACTAACACACACTCATTATAACTACACACTCATTACAATCACTAACACACACTCATTATAACTACACACTCATTACAATCACTAACACACACTCATTATAACTACACACTCATTACAATCACTAACACACACTCATTATAACTACACACGCATTACAATCACTAACACACTCTCATTATAACTACACACTCATTACAATCACTAACACACACTCATTATAACTACACACTCATTACAATCACTAACACACACTCATTATAACTACACACTCATTACAATAACTAACACACACTCATTATAACTACACACTCATTACAATCACTAACACACTCATTATAACTACACACTCATTACAATCACTAACACACTCATTATAACTACACACTCATTACAATCACTAACACACTCATTATAACTACACACTCATTACAATCACTAACACACACTCATTATAACTACACACTCATTACAATCACTAACACACACTCATTATAACTACACACTCATTACAATCACTAACGCACACTCATTATAACTACACACTCATTACAATCACTAACACACACTCATTACAAGCCCTAACACACACTCATTAGAATCCTAACACACACTCATTATAACTACAGTCATTACAATTCCTAACACACACTCATTATAACTACACACTCCTTTTATTCCTAACACACACTGTCATTTTCTGTTTCCGCCTGGGCCGTGAGCGACTCGGTTACGAGCTGATTGTGAACTCATCCATAAAAAACCCTGACATTGTCATTAATTATTCACAGTGAACACAGTGAGAGTGTGTTCAGTGCTCAGGGCTGGACACACCATCACCTGTATGTGTGTGTGATTTATTTGGGTGCATGCACCTCTTTCCTTGTTTATAGCCTCCCCCATCACTCACTTTTTACACTGCTTTATTTCTTTCATCTCTCTCTCTCTCATTTCTGTGTTGTATTAAACACAAATATGTGTCTATAAGACATTTTCCTGTATTTGAAGTAGTAGAAATCTACTCTTTTTTTTTTTTAAGCTGTGTGTGCTCACCCGAAACATGCTCTCACATCGTACACCAGTTTCTCATCTAATAGTTTTTGCGATACCCAAATAATCTCGGATCAGGATCAATCACTTCTTCTCGGCCAGTTTCCTTGTCTGAGCTCCATTGTATGGAAAGTGTGTTTGAGTGTGTACGAATTCGTGCTTTCCTCAGTGCTCCTCCCTATTCGACTTGTTATACTTACTGCTGTCCTTCAGCTCCACAAGGTCTCTCTGGCGCTCGCTCTCTTTTGCTATCTCTGGCTGAAGAATGTCAGGGACAGAGCGAATAGTTGAAATTCCTTTTGTGCACAGAGCTCATTAAATACACTCCAAGCTGGACCTATATTATTTCACAGGTGCTTTGTCCCAACAGCGGCACTATATCGATACAAAACCGCAGTGCTTTAAGCAAATAATCAGTAATACGATTTAAAGCATGTCTAGGTTTCCTAATTCGATCCTTGACTTTCGGCTCCAAGCTCAAATAATGACGTGTAACCAAATTAGACAGCGGTTAACCAGGGGAAAATCGATTTAAAGCCCCTGCGGTGCGTTCACGCGTCCCGACACGCGGCGCCGATCTCATCATGACCCCGTAGAACCGGATCAAAAGCTCGGTAATGTCGTCGTTAAACAAGGGGTGGTGGTTAACGGACGCGAGTAAACAACACGACTTGATGCAGGACGCCGTCGAAATCATTTCTCGTACACTAATAAAGAAATGCTCATTTTACGTACGTTAATTGAAAACAATTAAATCAAACGGCAAATCGAGGCAGGTCAGCAGGAAAAGACGAGTGTGTGCATAGAGTGTGTCCTGACCACAGGATCCTGCGATGGGCGGAATATTGCGGCGTGCTGCAGTCTGCATGTAAAGAACTTGGTGATCAGCCAAAGGTGCAGTGTGACTCAGAGAGCAGGAGAGAGGTGCACAGAGCGAAGAGGAATAAAATATACAGAGAGCGAGAGGGAGTTGGGTGTATTTGTGTGTGCGTCAGAGATGTAAATGGACAGAAAAAGAAAGACGGCAATAAGAGTGAGAGTGAAACCGATACAGAAAGAGCAAAGGAGAGACTGATAGGACAAAAGGAGACAGACGGCAGCTTGTAAACTACATTTATCTGGGCTTATTTTGTGTGTGTGTGTGTGTGTGTGTGTGTGTGTGTGTGTGTGTGTGTGTGTGTGTGTGTGTGTGTGTGTGTGTGTGTGTGTGAGAGAGAGAGAGAGAGAGCACATGCTTTTGGAGTCAAATCATAGTGCCAAACATGACTGCAAATTTCACACTTTCATAGTTGTGCGTGTGTGTCAGTCCATGATGCACCCTGACACAAGGGTGCCAATACTTTTGTCTCTAGTAGGAAATGCAGTGCGTCAGTCATGCTTCAGCTCAAAGGGGACATAAGGAGGAGGAAAAGCACTTCAAATGGATTTACTGCTAATATTCAGCGGATTCATCAGGAACCCGTCGAGAGGGCGTGGCTTTCCTGAGTCAGGCTGCACTTTCCCTCATTTGCATATTTATTTTAATCATTTTTTGACTTATTTTTTTATTTCTAATTTGATCGACGCGCAGCGATATCTGCAAAAGTCATTAAGTATGCATTTGATCCAAGTGCGTTCACTTGGTTTATAAGCACAATGAAGAGATTTTCTGTCATCATTTATGTGCCACAATGGGCCACTGCATGCATAATTAATTAGGTGCTTATTAATATTCGTGAGTTTGTCTGCAATAGGTGCAGTGATGCATAAGGATACTGAAGGAAGTAAAAACTGTGATTGTTCTGTCCGTCTTTGATTGTCCTTTTGTCAGCCTTCCTGTATGATCTTCTGCCGTCAAGTCTGTCTGTGTTCTTGTCTGTCTGTCTGTCTGTCTGCCTGTGTTCTTGTCTGCCCTTATGTCTGATTGTCTTCCTAAATGTCTGTCTCTCTGTGTTCTTGTATGTATATCTGTCTGTGTGCCTTTATGTCTAATTGTTTGCTTTCATGTGTCTCTGCCTTCCTACTGTGCTTTCTGTCTGTCTGTGTTCTTGTCTGTCTGCCTTCCATTCTGTCTGCCTTCATGTCTGTCTGATCGTCTGTCTTCATGTCTGTCTGATCGTCTGCCTTCATGTCTGTCTGATCGTCTGCCTTCATGTCTGTCTGATCGTCTGCCTTCATGTCTGTCTGATCGTCTGCCTTCATGTCTGTCTGTCTACCTTCCTTACTGTCTCTCTCCCTTTCTCAGTCTCTTGCCGTGACCCAGACCCCCGCTTTATTTACAGCACATGGTTAGCCTTTAACGCTAATTGGGTTTTCTTAGTTAATTAGCTGCTGCTTTGTTTAGTGAGCCTGCAGTTCAGTGACAGATTTTAATAACAAGAACGAAACAGCCATTTCGATCGCTTCTGAGGTTAAACTGCAGGGACAGGCGTCGTTTCTGCAGATTAATAACACGTCCGAGTTGATCATAACCAAGAAAACGCAATTAGTTTTCACGTTTTTTTTATTATTTAAATTTTTTTGTTGTTTGTTTTTATCATCCTCCATTCAAAGGTTCTGTTCAGGGTCATAAAGCAGAGGAGGAGGATGAGGCCTCATCCTCACTCCCTCTCACTTACCCTCTCTCTCTCTTTCTCTCTCTCTCTATCTCATCTTGCAGTTTGTGACTCGGGGGAAATGAAATAGAATTTATTGGTTTTAATTAAATCTGGAGTGAGCGCCGCTCTCCGGGCTCGGCGTGAGAGATTTCTGTTATTGCTGCAATCGATATCCAGTCCGTCAAGTCTGACGACGAAGCGCGTGTTTCCTGGTCACTTACTCACGGCTGCATTTAGGTTAGAGAGACTCGCCGCCTCGGTCGGCCCTCAGATCGCCAGCATGACACATTTTTAGGGGGAAAAAGCCAAAATAGTGTTTTATAGATGATGAGTTTAAAGACACATGAGGGAGGTTCATGTGAAGTTTCCTTTTTTCTCTTTTGCTGCGTCATTTTTGCATAAAAACTTACCTTGATTTCTATAGAACATAATTATTTAGAATCACGTGTAAAGACCCTGATAATGAGATTTATGCGCTTTAGTGGCATCCTTTTCACCCCATAGACCTTCAGAGCTGTATCGTATGCTTTTGGCTCCAGAACGGACATTTCTTCCTTAGAAACCATGCCAAAAATGTTCCCATAATTCCAGAGTAGAACTTTAGCTTGGAAAAATTGTGCACTTTAGAGCCTTGATCCTGTTTGTTATTGTGAGATTTTGATTACTGAACTCTGTGTGTTTAAACGAATAGTACAAATTTATAAATATTTTCTCGTTTTCTCTTTGTTCCTGTGCGCTCGTGAATCAATAAAAAAGCCATTTTCTCCTCTTTTTTTTCCGCTTTTATTATTAAATCGAAAAAGGAATGAAGGCGTTGTAATTCCCATTCTGTTTTTCAATCAAAAATCGAAGGAAAGCAATGTACACGGATCATAAACTTATAATAATTCTATCTGCAGCTGTCTAAACTGGGTTTAATTGAAATTTTCTTTGTATAAATATTGCCTGTAAATGTTGTTTAAAACGAGCGAGTCCTATCCGTTTATCCCGGGGCTCCATGTTAGTAACGTGCACTGTTGTAGCGAGATCTTTAATGAGATACAGCTGTGTGATGAGCGAGGACGTGTGTGTGTGCCTGTTTGTCTCAGTGTTTTCATCCTTACAATATCAATAACTAACCTTTTCTTTTTCTAAATGCTGAAGGAGAAACGATCCCACACAATCACAATGTTACAATCCCGTGTCTGGTTTTCACCCAGTGATCTAAATGTGTGCGTTTGCAGTGTTTGCGGACGTTAGTGGGACACACAGGCGGCGTTTGGTCCTCTCAAATGCGAGACAACATCATCATCAGCGGCTCGACGGACCGAACTCTGAAAGTGTGGAACGCCGAGACGGGAGAATGTATTCACACACTGTACGGACACACGTCCACTGTGCGCTGCATGCACCTCCATGAAAAGAGGTACGCACTCGCACACACTTTGGCATTTCGCTTCCGTGGAGTTCCTGATCCCGTGCCGCATCCAGATTTAACAGGGATTAAAGGTGTATTTTATTCGCACGATGTTAAACTCTTAAGCTTTCTTTACTTGTTAGCAAAACATGATCCTTGTAGATTTAGTGATGAGATGAAGACTCACACACACACTTAACACAATGCACATCCCTTTCAACTGATCCATTGTCAAAACCACTTGGGGTTTAAGCTTTAGCCAGTAAATTAATCCACTGAATTGGACACCAGACTTTTCCAGCCACTTGTTTCCTCCTCAAAATAATACCCCAAAGTTGGAGGCACACAGTTATATATAATAGCCAACAATGCCCCTCCTATATATAAAGCCAGCTACTTGAAGATATGCTTTACATAGGTTAGAGTAAAAGAGTTTGAGTGGCCTGCTATAGAGCTCTGACCTCATCTATTGACACTATTGAGCACTTTTGGGATGAATTGGACCCCAGGCCTCCTTATCCTACATCAGTACCTGACTTTAACACCACCCTTGTAGCTGAATGAGCACAAACCTCCACAAGCACACATGTTCCCAGAAGCCTGACTGTGTTTTCTCTCTCGCTCTCTTTCTCTCTCTCAGGGTTGTGAGTGGTTCTCGGGACGCGACCCTGCGTGTGTGGGACATTGACTCTGGTCAGTGTTTGCACGTGCTGATGGGTCACGTAGCAGCGGTGCGCTGCGTGCAGTACGACGGCCGCCGTGTCGTCAGCGGGGCCTACGACTTCATGGTAAAAGTGTGGGACCCTGAGACAGAGACGTGCTTACACACACTGCAGGGACACACCAACCGAGTCTACTCACTACAGGTAACACACACACACACACTCTCACACACACATACAAATACTGAGAAGCCCCAAATCCCATAGGTCCCATGAGTTCAGTGTATTGGGAGAAAAGAAAATAAATAAAACTTGACTGACATTTCCTGAGGAAATAATAAGTGGTGTTTAACAGTGCAAAACCTCGTCAGTGGCATCTGTGTGAGGTTTCAGACGTAATTCTCCTCGACGAGAATCGCTTCCACTTCGCCAGCATATTTCCGGCGGTATAGCGATAAGAACTCTTTTGCGTTTTATGTACTGCTTCAAGAATTAACAATTCCACACATCGAGAAAGTGATTAAATGAATGAAGGAGGGAAAGAAATAATTAATTTCTGAATAAATACATTTCATAAGTAAATATTAAATGTTAAAGTACGCTGAAATAAGTATTACAGTTAAATAGAAAATTTTTTTCAGAAAAGTAAATATATGCAAAAAAACAAAAAACAAAAAAAAAAACACTTATACACACATCGGTATGATCCAAACGGGGTCTAAAAAATGTAAGCTATTTAATTACATTTTTCCATTTATTTAATTTTACTTAATAAATGTAATTTATGCCAATTTAAATAATACTTAATTTAATCAATATAATAGTGTATTGCGTTAATTTTATAAATTACTTTTTTTTATTGTTATTAAATATTATAAAAAAGATTATTTTATATATTATTTGACCAAGCAGGCATTTTATTAGATCTTATTTATATATTTATTTTGTAAAAAAATAAATAAATAAATAAATAAATAAATAAAAAAACAAAAAACAAATTGTTGTTCACAATTGTTAATTACAAAAACTGTTAATAAAAAAAGACAGGCAATTTTACATTTTTTGCACTTAACTGTCAAGAAATCGAGCCGAACCGTGAATTAAAAACCACATTACAAACCGAACCTTTTTATTTATTTATTCCTGGATTTTCTTCTGAAAAGCAGCCGTGAGTCATTGGAAAATGAGTACTTAGAAGTAAATGTGTGCGTGAGGTTTGTTTCTTAATGTCATAATTAATTGCATCAGCTAAAACCTGATCTACACTAATTACTGATATAAGCCTGTGATCTAATCAAGGGGATTTAAGAAGGAAAAAAAAGGATCTGTAGGCGTGCAACTTATTCGAGATGCAGATTTTCCTCTTTATTATAAAGATTTTCCTTCCGTTAATCAGAACACACCGAGTTAACAGCTGTAACGATTTCATCTATCGGCCGTTTTTTCCTCCACAGTTTGACGGCGTCCACGTGGTCAGCGGTTCTTTAGACACATCCATCCGCGTGTGGGATGTTGAGACGGGGAACTGCATACACACGCTCACGGGTCATCAGTCTCTCACCAGCGGCATGGAGCTCAAAGACAACATCCTAGTGTCGGGGAACGCCGATTCCACCGTCAAAATCTGGGACATAAAGACAGGACAGTGTCTCCAAACGCTGCAAGGTGAACACTCCTATACTTTTTTTATTTATTTATTTTATTTATTTTTTCATTATAATATATATATATATATATATGTATGTATATGTATATTACATTTCTGGAAATTTTCTTGAAACTTTTTGCCCCTTTGCAACCCTAATGAAACGTCATCTGGGGAATTTTGGAAATATTCCAAGTTGGAAACTTACTAGGAATTTAAGGGAATTTCTAGGAATTAGAAATTTATATAAACTATACCATATACAAACATAAATATAAACATTTATATATGTGATATTTGTGTGAATACTCGCCAAGGTGGAAATTTTTTTACATTATTTCGTGTGCAGGGTTCATGTAATGTTGTTTAATGTGATGAAGAAATTAACAGTGTATGTAGGGGGCGTGGCTTGAGTGGCCCTGCAGTAATTGTGCTTTGTGCATGTGATTGAGGGTAAAAATTGATCAGAAATTGCGTTAAATCTGGTAGTTTTAACCAAAATTATTTGGTTTGCAAGATTTTTTTTTTTTTAACTGCAATTACGTTCTCTGCTATTGGCTAAACTGCAACTTTGTAAATTCCCGTTAATTCCAATAGAAATTTTGCGTTTTCGAAAATCCCTGTAATTTAGCAACACAAATTCCGACCCCTCAATTGTTTTAACATGCATACACATGGGCCGCATCCCAAATAACTTATTTTTTTATTGAATCGTGCGTCACAGTTGCTGGCGATGTGTTTAGTGCAGGATTTGAAACTGTGTGTGAGAGAGAGAAATAGAGAGAGAGAGAGAGAGAGAGAGAGAGAGAGAGAGAGAGAGAGAGAGAGAGAGAGAGAGAGAGAGAATAAATCCTAATGAACAGTGACAGATTGAGAAATACGGTTGTTTTTGTTCCCTTTGTAGGTCACATGATCGGGTCAACAATTGTTAATTAAGACTCGGTGACAAATGGCTGATGAGTGAGGAGACGGGAGACGCCTTTCGTTACAACGCGTCTTGTATTACTGTTATGATGACTCATCCCCCGTTTCTTCCTTCCCCTTCCCTCATCTCCCTCTCTCTCTCTCTCTCTCTCTCTCTCTCTCTCTCTCTCTCTCTCTCTCTCCCCCTCCCTCCCTCAGGTCCTCACAAGCACCAGAGCGCCGTGACGTGTCTGCAGTTCAACAAGAACTTTGTGATCACGAGTTCGGACGACGGCACGGTGAAGCTGTGGGATCTGCGCTCGGGAGATTTCATCAGGAACCTGGTGAGCCTGGAGAGCGGCGGCAGCGGCGGCGTCGTGTGGAGGATCCGAGCCTCGAACGTGAAGCTGGTGTGTGCCGTGGGCAGCAGGAACGGCACCGAGGAGACCAAACTGCTCGTGCTCGACTTCGACGTCGAACTCAAGTGAACTGGACATGAAGTTGAAGGGAGAGAAAGAAAGGAGGGGGCGAGGCGGTGGGGTGGGGGGGTCGAATCGGGCCTCCTTGTGTGGCTCCACCGCTGGACCCACCACTGCTCACCGTTCCTGCCATGAATCGCCCCTTTAGTGACCGCTGCTGTGATTTATTTTTTGAGGGGTGGGGGGATGCTTCTTCAGCAACAGGGCGGGGCATGACTGATAGCGGAAGGAAGGAGGAACAGGAAGCGGGCCTCCTTGCGCAGCTCCAAGACCAGACCCAGCGTATAGAGGCATCACCTCTTCCATCTTTAATAGGGGACAGGGGCAGGAACGAGGAGGCGGAGCCTCTGCATTCTATGAAGAAAGGCTTCTCCATGCAGCTCCATGACTGGCATCTGCTTGTCTGGTTCCTTTTTTTTTTTTTTTAGGGGTTCTGTGCAGCAAAGCATTCTGGGAAGGAACGGGATATGATTTTGTTTTTTGTTTTTTTTTTGTTTTTTTTCTCTCCTCACAGTCTTTCTCACTCAGAGACTTGCTGATTCAAGCCTGCATGCCCCAGACAGCATTATCTTTATTTTTGTTCGTTTTTTTATTTTATAATTTTTTTTAATTAATTCTTCTTCTTTATTTGTTTTTTTTTTCTTTGTTTTTTTTTTCTTTCTTTTCAAACCGATTACAAACAAGTTGACACTGTAAGCATGACGTGAGCGAGGAAGGCGAGTTGACAGGTGAGGGTTAATGACGAATGCACGCAGGTTTAGTTTTTAACAGGAGAAAAAAAGATGGAAAAAAAAAAGCTTTGAGATTTTAAATGCGAGGATTAAACAAAACACACACACACACACACACACTCATACACACACAGAAGAAGCCTCAATATGTCTGAGAAAGAGCCTGGCTTGTTATTATCCCTCCTCCTCCTTCTTTCCACAGACCTCACACACAAACACAATTATTTAGTGTTCAATGCACAACTGTGAATTTAAGTCTTTTTTTTTTTTTTTCTCACAAACTCCAGCGTTTGCTGTTCTCGTTGTGTTTTCTCTTCACCGTTACCTCTAAGATGAGTCTCAGTATTAATTCAAAGACAGTCTGGCGTAAAATAAGATCTCTCTACACACGCACTCGCACACACCTGTTCCTCTCACCCTGAATGTAGTCAATCAGACTAGACGTGCTAATATCGCTAAAAGAAAAAGAAAAAAAAAAGGAAGATTAGCGCTGCTAGGTTAGCGTTGTGCAAACTGCATGTCTAACTCATCACATTTGCCTCAAAAGACATTGAGCACACGATGCTAAACTGGGGGTTGTACACTTCTCGTTATTAGCCATGTTAGCATGACTTCAATCAGGCGTCCAAACTCTGAACGCATTCGGGTTTTAGGAGGAAACCGATGGGTTATTGTTTTTGTTGTTGTTGTTAGACCTGCATCTTTAAGTGCTGTTCCACATCCTCAGTGTGCTTTCTGTTTTTCGTTCTTTTTCCTTTCAGCTTCCTTTGT